>JAAOWG010000098.1:0-42082 GCA_036491945.1 Paranurophorus simplex
AAAAAAGTTGAAATTTACTAATTAAACTACTAGGAGAAATATAGTCGTTACGAAATTGACTAATGAGCTAGCTATTTTTTGCGCCAATTGGCGCAAAAATGGCTAGCTCACTATCATCAAATACCTCATTAGGGCCAAGCTTTGATCTACAGGATTAATTGAATTGGAAAACAGTTGAGGAATATCCTTAGCTTCGGTGTTGACTATTTCTCTAAATTTTGGCTCAATGTCATTCCAAAGAAATGGCTTTATTGCTTCACTTAGAAATTCCCCAGCGTTGTTTACAATTCCCTAAAGGGAACAAGTTAAATATAGGAAGCATTGATTTTCATAAACACTTGCTTGAAGAACTTTGTGCATAAATCCCAAACTTTCAAAATATATTTGAGTGTCACCGTATTTAGATTGCACACTCATTTGTTTTGCTTCCAAGTTGCCTGCATCATCTATTACAAGTTCTGACTCAAGATCAATTTCAGTATTAATCACTGTAACATTAAATCTTCCTTCAGGGTTGGATATCCATGCTGACAATGCGTATCTAAACACAGCATTTATAATTCAATCATTTGTAAACATTTTATAGCTACAACCTTCCTACAATTGCGATCTCAGGAATATTAAATTTAGCTTTAACCTGAAATTATTTGATGCATTTTTAGTCAACATTTATAAATGTCATCGAGTCAAATTAAATAGTATGCAATATACATGTATTTACCATGCCCTACCTTCAATTCTGCCAAATCTGCATGAACGCTTTCAAGAGTAAACCTATTGAGGCCGTAAATTTGGACATTTTTAAAATCCATTTTCAATCCCGTGAAACCTTTTTGAAAATCTCCAATGATTATAGGATCCGTAAACAACTTTAGCCCGTTTGATTCTTCTTTCTTGTAGTGGTTTACAACGCTTTTCACTTGACTCGTTAAAGATTCCTCAGCTTCTTTTCGAACTTGAAAATTCCCATCGTACTTGAACATGTAGCCAAACCCAAAGTCTGCTGCAATTCAATCCATTCAAAGTAAATACTTTAGCATGAATTGCGTTCTCCAACTTACATTTGTATCCTTGCAAATTTGGGCAAAAACTGCAGAGAATAATTGTAGCGGAAATTATCTTCCAAAATGTCTCCATCTTAATAATTTGCTTGCTTGTATTCGATTAAGAACAAACTAATTACGTTTTGTTTCGATGATTTATTTAACAGCTTTTGTAACTGAGAACCTTGCTTGTTTGAACACATACATACATATAAAGCAATAAATAAATGCATCTCTCATTATTTTTATTAGTTAATAAAATTGGTATCATATTCCTCTTCTTGATAAAGTCAGACATTACAAATATTTGACATGGAGTGCTTGTTCAAATCCAGATTTATAAGTAGAAGGAAGTGGAAATTAGTACATACCATAGTTTTGATCCTTGCTTGAATGCTTTGACTTATGTATGTGGAATATGTTCACTATGGTCATTTATGTATGAATATGAATAATGTGACATTAAATGCGCAGGGTTGAAATCTATATGGAATCTCTCAAGATGACTATTATGATGAGCGACCTTAATGCTGGGGTCAGAATAGTTTATAAAATTTGCAGTGTTTAACTCAGATTGACTGCAACCAGTATATAGATATGTAAATTCCCAACCCTTCATTTATTTATATACAATCCATCTTACAATATTCACAAAAGTTCAGGTAAAGTACTTGTATTATCCAAAATACGATATCATATAGTAGGCAGACATTCCCCTTATATTCATAGCAGTACTTTGACGATTCGGCCACGACTTCAAGACTAGAATAGATATGATTTAATGATTCTGATTAGCACCAGTTAAGTGATGCTGCTGTGCTTACCACTCATCAACGTAATTTATTTCTTAACCTATTTCATAACCCTAAATCATAAACGTTGCTTTTGACCAGTTCCAGTTATGTTGGAGGCAGCGTACCTCCTCACATACATCTATATATTATATATGTACATATATACAAGTTGATTATATGTAGGTTGATAATATATAGGTATAATTTTCGTATAAGACACTTTTATGAGATATACTTGGCTATTTCTCTTACATACTTTTAAAAATGTGGTAAAAACGCTAATTCAGTAGAATAATAGCAGTTGTTGAGTTATTATAGGCAGTGAATAGCTTAGAGTAATGGAGTTCACACAGAGGCATCAAGTTGGGTGGTTTATGAAAACATGGTAACTTCTTAACTGCTGACATAATATATGTACAGTGGTATAACTGCGATAATATTATAGTAACTTTATGTACCTTTCCCATCTCTGGGACGTAGTCGTAAATCAACATGCGTATAAACGTGCTTATCAATTCCACAAAAAATGGAATAATATTCATATCACGTAGTTCAGCTTCACCCCATTCGCCAATTTCTCATAAAATTGAGCATGTTCTATTTTGTGGCGTAAACCAGTTTAAATGTCCGGAATTGTTTGCGTAATTATTGTTTATCATCATATACTATTCGGAAAGCAATGCAGAGATTCATAGACAAGTCCCAGAGGGTACTACGTTGTTAGAAAAGGATGCCATCGACTCTCCCTTTTTCCCAATGACTTTTACAGAATATTGACCTACATCGTCCGTTGAACAATTTGTTATTTCTAATTGGAACTTGGTCTTTCCTGGAGCTGAGATATTGACTTTAGCAGACTCTGAAAGCGTTTTTCCGTCCTTCAACCATTCCACTAAAGTATATACATTTTAATGAACAAGAGTACTTGCATAATAATACACGTTACCTGATTGAGGTGCCTTTTCTGTCTCACAATTGAAGGTGACATTCTCTCCTTCTCTTACTGTTGCAGATCTTGGGAATGTTTTGAAAGATGGATTCTTTTGTTCCTCATTAGGAACTGTAATAAACCAATATAGTTTGAAAATATTTATACGCCAAATTTTCAAGAGGACTTGCCAACAACGATTAAGGTACACGAGCTAAACGTTTCTCCAGCATCGTTAAACGCTTCACAAGTATACGTTCCTGAATCTTCTGGGAAAATTTCGGCAATTTTAATTGTTCTGGAATTACCACTAGTTTCATATTGGAAATCTTTGCTGGGCTTTATTTCTTTATCGTTGTGTAACCATACAGTATCAAATTTATCAGAACCTGGGAGATCCAAAGTTAAATGAAATCTTTCTTTTTTTGGCAAATGCGTAATACAAAATTATTCAATTCACTTACCCATGATACGACATGTAAGATTGACTGGTTCACCATCTTTAACAACAGCAGACTGTAAATGATGGACAATAACTGGGGCGTTATCTCCTAAAGTCTTTCCTCTTTTGCTTCCTCCTTCCATTGCTAATAAAATATAAAACAAATAAGCAAATAAATAAATAAATAAATAAACTCGGATTTTAATGACCTGAGAAAAGCCATGTTTACTTACGCAAAACCTTTAATGCACATGTTGTCTCTACTTTTCCCATAGAATTAGTAGCTTTGCACACATATGTTCCTTCATCTTCTGGAAATACCTCTGGAATTGTTAAAGTGGCAACACGATTTTTGTATTTCAGTGCAACCGATTCAGATGACACAAGTGGTTCTCCATTACGTTTCCAACTAACTTGGGGCTCAGGAAGTCCACTGAATTCGCAACTTAATTCTAATGATTCTCCATCTTTCATTTCTAATGATGTAGGGAGTGCTTTCGAAACCTCAGGGGCTGACATTCCTTCATCTGCAGGCACTGTATATAGAAAGTGTACATAAATTTTAAAATATCCTTTTCTGCATAGTTGAATTACGTACAGTCAAATTCCTTAGTTGTTGAACGAGATCTGGACGGACTTCCTGTGGCATCCAATGTCTTCCCATAAGGTTTCGGAGTTCTACTGGTTTTATTGCTAATGATATCGTTGACTGGTGTACTACTAGGAATACCAATAGTTGCTGCCGACTGAAAAGAAATGTAAAGTTAAATTTTTTAACCAGCCATGTTGCAGACAATATTTCAACTGCACCTTTTGATTTCCATAAGTCGAACCGGAAGATCTCTCTGGGGTTGGGGTTGCTTGTTTAGCAAATTCCCTTGGCTTGGCAGGCATCTCGGGCATATATCTCCGGTCTATTACAGAGAATGCCAATGAATTATATTGCAAATAATTGATATTAAAAAAGTCAATTCATTTGTATTTAAAAATAAAATAAAAAACAATGAAATGATTTTAAAAGATAATAGAAATTCAACTAAATATTTTCATATGCATATTGATGTCACATGCATACGTTAAAATAGCTACAAACAACAATCATTTCAAGAATTTCATTATGCGAAAGTTACCTCCTGAATGAAGTAAATTATGGGCAAGTTGATGTTGCTCAGGTGTTGAGGATTCCCCTAGAAATTAATTAATTGATTTACAGTCAGTGACTGTATCGTCCTTTTGCAACATTCATTTCGTTTGAATAAAAGTAATAATAGCAAAAGATCAGCTCGCAAGTAAGCTTAGAACACTGGGCTAATCTAAAGTAGAAAGAATGCTCCTTCATCATAAATTTACCATAAATATAAACTCTTTGATATTTGTGGGATAAGCCAACGTGTTTAGCAGAACAGCGTGAATGGCTATGCAAAAACTCACACTTCCGGGTAGAATTAACACAAAATTAGCCATTACAACAAGTTTATAAAGCGTCTTCAAACCAAGTGGAACTGACGTTGAATTGAAGTGGACGTTTTGATGCATCAGACACCTCAGTAAGAAAAGGAGAAAGAATAAAGCAATGTAAAGCTTAACAGTGTCATACCATTTCATTTCTGAGCATTAAAATAGCTGTTTAATATTTAATTCACTTATAGTATACTTTTTGCAGAGCCCATTAATATTAATACTATTAATATTGATTTATGTAGGAATAACAATAGGGAGTATTTTGAAGTTGATTCGTGGCAACATAATTTAAGGGAGTTTAGAATGGGGTTTAAAACTGGCAGGTTTTTAAGCAATGAAATATCTTTGAACAATCGGTAAAAAATATATCGAGCATCAAACAAGAAGCATGAAGCCAAAGGATTACGTCGCTAAGCTCAAGTCAGGTGTGGGAAGTTTCTAAAATCCTAATGCTTTAAAGATAATCGGACTTTTGTAATCAAAAGGAAAGGATAAATTTTATCGATAAAATTATTATAACATAAAAGTGATGTTAATGTAGTTGGGAAAAATCCGGAACATGGGTACCATTTTGTTGGATATAGTGTTTGGCATTAAATTAAATACGTGTAAGATTATCAACGATATGAATACGATGCTTCACCTTCTACAATGACTATACAAACAGTTTCATCAGTTCCTAGTGAATTTGAAGCTACACATCGATATTTTCCTGAATCTTCAAGTTTGCAATCCAAAATTTCAAGGGTTACTACGCCATCAGCATTTGTCATTGTGTAGTCGTTTTTACTAAGTTCTGTAGATCCCTTGTACCATTTGACCTGAAATGGGTAAAGGCTTCAATTAATTGAACTACAAATGCATAAACTGTTACAGTTGGGGTAGGTTTTCCACTTAGACAACAAAGTAATTTGCAAGATGGATGATGATATTGAACAACTCTTGGTCGAAGGTGGAAAGTAAAGCATGGTGCAGCTTCTCGTTCTTCTTGCCACATTGGGCGAATAATTGGCTGTCTTCGTCGTATTGGTGCAGTTTCGGGCCTATACGTCGGAAGTTCTTTGGGCACAGCTACAGAATCAAAAAGTTGTAGGTATAAGATACAAAATCTGTCTACACTACAATGCAAACGGTACTTACGTTGAACATTGAGAAATACTACTTCCTCTCTGAAACCGTAATGGTTTTCAGCTCTAATAACATATTCTCCTCTGTCCTCAAGTTTTACTCGGTTTATTACAAAAGTGTAATCTTCTCCTTGATATCGTTTCATAAATTTGACGCTCTGTTTCAATTCAGAGTTATTGTGGTACCAAGAAAGTGTTGGTATAGCCACTGCTATGACTCTACACGTAAATTTTGCACTTTGACCTTCGTATGTGAAGGTGCTTCTTGGTTTTATTACAAATCTTGGTGCAGCTTGCCTTCGGTCTAGGATAAATTATTAATAATAAAAAAGGTTAAACATGCATACAGGTTGCGTGAAAAATGTTGATTAATGAAAAATTATTACATACCTAAGTATGCGTCATGCATTTTATATTTCTCTACTTGTAGCTTTCTTAGCGAAGAATACTCAGCAAGATGTCCAAGAGGCAAAGCACAGTCATCCCAAAACGGATATTTTGCTCTAATTTTGTCTCTGAGGGCCACAAATCTAGATTTATCAATAGGGTTAACGCGCCCAGAATGGTCACCAGTCAACCATGGGTGTTGTAAACATTCATGGGCAGTCATACGTTTCCTATTTAAAACGTAAACAATAATATAAAACAAATAAAAATTATCATGCTACTAATTTAAATACGCTTATTATTACTCTTTGTTTTTGATGAGAAGATGACGAATAAAATCTTTGCCCTCGTCAGATACGTCTACAATGGAAACGATAAACAAACGATTCATATTAAAAACAATCAAATTTCACCTGTAAAAGATTCTTCGTCAAAGTCCCAATCACAAGCTTTAACATTTTTCAAAGTTTCGATGTCATTCTCTCCTGCAAATGGTGACAACCCGCTAAGTCTGTTTGAAATTAAAATCATTTAGTCATATGTATATTCTGAATCAAAATATAGTCTAAAACGTACAAGACGTAAGCAAGAACACCAACGGCCCACATATCCGTGTAAAACCCTACAGGTTCCCTTTCTACAATTTCAGGAGCAGCAAACTCGGCCGTTCCAGTTGAAATTTTGACCATTTCGTTTGGATTTAACCTGGTAGCGAGACCAAAGTCAATAAGTTTGATGTTTGTGCTCGACTTGGTGTGACACATAATGTTTTCTGGTTTAATATCTGTAGAGGATACCAATAATGATGGTTAAAAATAAATAAAATATACTATAATTAGTATTACATATATTAAGATTATAATAATAAAAAAAACTATATGTTATCTACCCAAGTGGATAATGTTGCGCTCGTGCATGTGCTTGACACCTTCACAAATCTGTCTCATGTAATTGATGACCTCGGCTTCTGACATTTGATAACCTTCGGCAGTGATTCTTTCAAATAATTCTCCACCCGACAAGCTATGAAAAAAATTTGGTTAAGGTAAAGTCTTTTAGTGTTCAAACTTGCGTTTGTACTAACAATTCATATATCAAGACCATCTCATCATCATCTTCAAATGCATCATGAAGATTAATGAGTTTTGGGTGATGAAGCTGGTTCATTATATCAATTTCTCGTCGGATTAATTCCTTTTCTAAGCTATGGGAAACTGGAATAAACTTTGCCGCAAAAATATGGCCACTAGAAACAATTAACAGTTAGTTAGTGTAGTTTGTTGCATTATCAACTCACGTCTTTTTCTCACGACATCGGTGTACAACACCAAACGCTCCGGTGCCTATTTCCTCTAGAATATCATAGTAATCGTAAACACTAGAAGTCTTGATTTCAACAGGCTGAGGAACATATTTGGAATAAACAGAGAACACATATTGGTCATAGTCTTTGGGCTTATCGTCGCTGCGTCCACGAATCTTTTTCCCTGAGGCATCCACTTCGTATTCCCTTTTCTTGTGGACTTTCTTACCCACGTCTTTAGTCTGTACAATATTCGTCGTGTCAGAGGCATCACTGCGTCCGTACACATTTTCAGCGTAGGCTCTAAATTCGTATTGATGACCAGGGCTAAGTCCAGTCACTTGAATAGTAGTCAGTCTTGTAAATCCAACACGAATCCAGGAGGTCATTGGGTGCTCGCGCTTTTCCACCAAATAATTTGTAATACTGCTTCCTCCATCCCATTTTGGTGGCTGCCAAGTGACTACCATCGTATCAGTACCAATACTTTCTACTATCACATGACGTGGAGGGTCAGGGCGGTCGCTTATTTGAATTTTAAGGATTGCCGAATCCATCCCGAGATCATTTTCAGCCATAATGGAATATGGACCATTATCTATTTGGCTCGAATCCGTTATTGTAAGTACAGCATGCCTTTCTTTGACTTCGACATGGTAATGTGCACCTGTTTCAATCTTTTCGCCATCCTTGCTCCAAGTAATTTTGGGCTTAGGTACTCCAGTAAATGGAATTTTGATGACAACGTTCTCTCCTTTATCAAAGAACGCTGTATCACGGAATCTTGGAGGAACATGTAGTTTGGGAGGAGTCATAATCACAAGTTCTGCCCTAGTAGATTTAGCACCTGCTTTATTCACAGCTCGACAGACATACTCATCTGCATCTTCACCAAAAACGTCATATACAGAAAGGGTGTAAGTTTCTCCCTCTTGGCTCATGTGATATTTGCCTCCATGAGAAATTTCTCTAGCACCTTTGTACCATGTCACAGTTGGTTTAGGTTGTCCTGTAATCTTGCATTGGAATTGAGCATTCTTTCCTTCAGTAGCCATTGCGCTTTTCAATGGCATCACAATTTCAGGAGCCATTGCTGCATTTGGATCTGTCACTTTAACAATTGACGAGGAGGGTGATGGAGGTGAAAGACCAGCTGCATTTTCTGCTATGACGCGGAATTCATAGCTTCTTCCCTCAACCAAGTTGCTCACATTAATTTGATTCGGTAAGCAGATAGACGCATTGACTCGCTGCCAAGACACTGTTCCAACTTCTCTCTTATCCACCCAATAACCCATAATTCTTGAGCCACCTAAATTAATGATTTTCGTTGATAAATTTTCGACTTTTTAAAGAATACAACAAATAACAAACATATGTAATTCTCTCACCGTCCGTGTCGGGTTTTTCCCAATTTAAATGAACAAAGTCACCTCCAACTTCCTTGATATCAGGCGCCCCTTGAATGCAAAATAAATTATAGTTAAACATGCCTGAATAATGATTGATTACGTTGACAACATATTTTCAACTTTATGTGCACGTATAATAATACCTGGAGGACTGGGAGGATCGTAAGGTGCTTTTGCTTTAATGGGATTAGCTCCTTCTAGAGAAGGACCCATTCCATTTTCATTACAAGCCATAACTCTGAACAAGTATTCCTGCCCTTCCGTCAGTCCTTGTACCGTAAAAGTAGTAGATTTGACTTGAGATGCTACTTGAATCCAATGAGCGCTAGAAACGTCTCTTCTTTCCACAACATAATGAGTGACTTTTCGACCCCCTATTAAAACAAGGTGGAGTTAATTAAGTAACTGGTTATTATTATTATTATTATTATTATTACCATCGTAAGATGGAGGTTTCCATTTTAATGTACACAGGTGCTTGCTGATGTCAGACATTTCCAGTGGTCCGATTGGAGGACCTGCGAGTTTTATTCATTCAGTAAAAATAAAAGTGGAAACTCATAGTAATAAGTCTATAATCGTAAACATATCAACTTGAACAGAGTCAGATTTCTGATTCAGGATCCGTAATCTTATTTCAAATTTGGTCACACCCCTAATGATCGACTCTACAGTACTGTTTCTGAGGGTTTTTCACAACAACCGAAACGAGAGACCATTGAATTGTTCTACAAGATGAATTGTGGAAATTACTAATACAGGATCTCTCAACAAAAAACAACAAAGATTAGTTTGCAATGCTTTGCTACATGTTTTTGCTCCAAGTAGGTACGTTTACGGTTGTATGTTAACTATTAGTTCCCAGTATTGTTGTTTTTAATGTATGAATGCAAGGCAAGACCTACCTGGCAGTCCAGTTATATTCAAGGTGAAATTCGCAGATGCGCATCCACTTTCATTTTTGAGAGTAAGGGTATAATTGCCAGCGTCGTCTTTACAAAGGTCTTTGATAAATATGATCAAGTATTCATCAAATATTGTAATTTTGATACGATTTGTCTCTGTAACTTCAGCGCCATCTTTAGTAATTCTGAAATCCATGGGTTGGTCTCCAGAATAAACAATTTTAATTTTAGTGTTTTCTTTTTCAGGGAGATTAAGTTCATTCGGACACCTATCAATTCTTGGTGGTGCTCCTATTCTGATTCTTGCTGTAGTATAGCAATGACCAACAGCGTTGTGGGCTTGACACGTATAATCACCATCATCTCCATCTTGCATGTCTGTAATTATAAGACGGAACACCCCACCAACGGTTTCCTGTCGGATACGGACTGACATTTGAACTTCTCTTCCGTTCTTAAGCCATCTTGATGCCGGCATTGGTTTTCCTGTTGCCTCACACTCAAGCACAAGTTGCTTCCCTCGAGGAATTGAAGTATTTGTAAGACCCCTGATAAATTCAGGTCTTTGGCCTCCTGCGATTTCTTGTATTTTGACAGGAGCAGCGCAATGGGCAGGTTCACCTGGATTAATTAAAAAAAAACAATGCATTAATTAGTCCCAAATTTTGGATTTCTATAACCATAGTTAAACATCAATGGTCAATAATGGTCATTGCAATTTTAACTTACTTTTGCCTGCCGCATTCACTGCGATGACTCGGAACTCGTACTCTCTACCGTCAGTCAGTCCAGATATAGTCATATTAAGGTCTGTTACATTGTACTCATTGCACTTAATCCAAAGACCCGCACCAACTTCACGCCTCTCAATAATATATCCTGTGATTCTTGAACCTGCGTTTCACAATAAACAACATTTTATTCTTTACTACATGCATGCATCCCAAATTTATAATTGTTATGACGAAACAAAAATTAACCCATATGACCCATACCTCCATCACTTTTCGGCAACTCCCATTTCAGTTCAACGTATCCACGTCCAACTTTTGTAACTTGCGGTGAAGCAGGCGGCGACGGTACGCCAAATTTGCCTTTCATTTTGAAATGCGAAGATGGAAGAGAAGGTTTACTGACGCCAGCAGCGTTCTTTGCTCTAATTCTAAACTCATATTCATGGCCCTGAATTAAATTATGAACAACATATGTTGTATCTTTGACCAAATAGTCATTTGCCATCCTCCAGTCCGCATCTTCTGCAACATCTCTGAATTCAACTTTATAGCCTTGGATTTTACTGCCTATACATAAAAATCCATTGTTGAGGTAGTAAAAATTGGTTAGACCAACTAGATGATCAAATTCAATTTACCTCCATCATTGTAGGGTTTTTCCCACGTAATGGTTGCAGAATTTGCATCCCAATCAATGACACGAGGTTGACCAGGGGCGTCAGGAACAGTGAATGGAAACTTGGCTGTAATCGGTTGGTCAGATTCTAGTGGTAAACTAACTCCATATTGGTTTTCAGCTCGAATGCGAAAATGATATTTTTTATTTGGTTCAAGTCCAATAACATCATAGCTGCAACCACGAACAAAGCTACTGATTTTCATCCAAACTCCAGTGAAAATGTCTAATCGTTCAACAATGTAATTCGTAATTGGACTTCCACCTGTTATCAATGATTTATTGGCCACTGATCACTCAAATTATTTTACTAATTGAATCTCACACACGTACCATCATCTAATGGTGGTTTCCAGCTAAGAGAGCATGTCTCGGGAGTAATATCTGTTACATCTAGTGGACCTTCAGGAGCTGTATAGATTTTTTAAAAAAGCAGAATAAATGAAACAATTAAACGTATTTAACTAACCTGAAGCGATTAAAAAAAACTACTAAATTACAAGTAAAAACCTTTTACCTTTAGGTTTGTCAACAACTAGGACTTTGCATGACGCAGTGTCTGATCCTTCAGAGTTCACCAACTGTATAGTATATTTTCCAGTATCAGATCTTCGTGCAGATTTGTTGATATATTTTGTAGATCCAGGTTTTGTATCAAATTTAATACGATCATCAGAAAACATTTCCTCCGCATTAACCGTCCAGGTAACTTTTGGAAGAGGATAACTTATGAATGGAACAGTTATTGTAAATTCTTCCCCAGCAATCACAGTCATATCTCTGATACTCAAATCGCTGGTTATTTTTGGTGCACAGGACGGTGGTTGACACATAATGTAATCTGATCCAATGCTCCAACTTCCCTGCCCTGCAGCATTGATTGCAGCCACACGGAACTCGTATTCCTTGCCATCTTGTAAATTGATGACTCTATATGACAGATCAGGAATGAGCTGATGAGATGCCTTGGTCCAAACGTCTTCTCCTTTCATTCTCTTTTCAATGGTGTATCCCCGTATTGGGCTACCTCCGTCGTTACGTGGTTTTGTCCAACTGAGCGTAATTGAATCCTCGGTAGTCTCTATTGATTTCGGGGGTCCGGTGGGACCGGGGGTTTCAAATGGATGTTTCGCTCGGATTGGTTCAGTCGTTTCTGCAGGGTCAGATGTTCCGTACTGATTTTCTGCCACAACTCTGAAGTCGTAGTCACGACCAACTGTTAAATTCCGGATGCGACAATAATTTGATGTTACATAGGATGAAACCTTTGTCCAGGTATTTGAATTGGCTTCACGTCGTTCCACTACATAATTTGTGATTTCCGCTCCTAAATATCGCAAACAACAATACAGTAAACATTCTGTATGAATACCAAACTCAAAAGTGCGTACCTCCATTGTCTTTAGGTGGATTCCATGATAAAGTCAGGGCTTCTCCAGCAAATTCCTCTGCTCTTAAATTTTCCGGAGGTTTGGGGCGGTCAAGAACTCTGACGTTTAATGAAGCAGTGTCAAACCCAGATGGATTTTTAACATGAATTTTGTATGCTCCTGAGTCAGTACGTTTAGAATTTTTAACAATAATACTTGCATAATCATCTCCAGTTTGAATGAAAACCCTTGAGCCTGAATCATCTAGTTGGCGATCGTTGGCAAACCACGTTGCAGTAGGCTTGGGGAATGCAATAAATGGAATTGAGATTGAGAAATCTTCTCCAGCTCTGACTGTAATGTCTCGAAGACCACCCAAATCCAATCTGGGCTTATTAGGCTGTTCTTCCACTAAAATATTATTGCTAGGCCTACTAGGTAGACTTCTTCCAACTTCATTAACAGCCATCACCCGGAAAGCATATTCATCCCCTTCCCTAAGTCCGCCAATAGTCATGGATGGACTTGGATGTGGGTAATCATTGACTTCTTCCCAATCACCACCACTTTTTGCTTTCTTTTGTACTATATAACCACGAATTCTAGCTCCTCCATCGGTCGCAGGAGGTTTCCAAGATATTGTAATAGAGTCTTTTGTAACTCGATCCGGTTTAACTTGGTCCGGTGCATCTGGAACAAACTTTTGAACACCAGCAATAATTTGATTGGATGGCTTGGATGGTTTTCCAAGCCCGGCTTCATTTGCTGCAATAACTCGGAAGTCATATTTCATTCCTTCATGTAATCCTTGGACTGTCATTGATAAATTCGGAGTAGGAAAGTTGTTGACTCGTACCCAGTCTCCACTTCTATCTCTTTTTTCAATTACATATCCAGTGACAGGAACGCCTATGGATTTTATATGGAAATATATAATTTGTGGAAAATATTGATTGTTATATGCGTACCTCCACCGTGCAACGGTGGGGCCCATTGAAGTGAGGCCGAATTTGGACTATAAGAAAGAATAATTGGAGGCTCAGGAGCATCAGGTGTGTCATATGGAGACTTTGCAACGGTTGGTTTACTTTCCAATGGTTCTGAAAGACCATACAAGTTTTCTGCTCGAACTCGAAACACATAAGTTTTGCCTTCCTCTAAACCTTTAACCGTAAATTCTTCCTTTGGGCAGTAACCAGGACAAGTTTTCCAGTCGTCTTTTCCCAATTCGCAACGTTCAACAACGTAACCTTAGATAACAAACACATTAATGGATTCATAGATTATTTTTGTTAGAGAATGAATTAGCACTCACCACTGATTTCTGCTCCACCTTAAATTAACAAAAGAGAGGAAAATTAGTGGATCAACAATATGTAATTTTAATAGGTTATCAATCATATTCATTTTCTTACCATCATCTTCTGGGGGTTTCCACGTCAGTGTAATACTATCTCCACTAATTTTAGAAGGTGTCAGTGGACCAGTAGGTGCTGTAAAACAAAGAGATCACAATTAAAAAAGGTACGGAATACCATAACATTTAATGAGCTAAGAAATGTAAGAAAATAAACGAAAGATGAGCTAGTTTTGAAGACAAATTCCCATGAATTCATTATAGAAAAATATTGCTAATCTGGAGCAAGAGCAGCCGTGATGAAGATAAAAAAGAAATGAATGAACGGGGAATATGAATTTTAGAATTTAAATAGTTTTTAAATACAAAACGTACCAAGAGCTCTGTCAACCACAATTACTTCAATGTCTGCCTTGTCTGATCCATAGTCATTCGATGCAGTAATTGTGTACTTTCCAGAGTCGCCACGTTCTGATTTTGAGACGTGCAACTTTGTGCCTGCATGATTGGTATCACACTAAACCAAAAAAAAACAATAAAAATGTTATAGTTATATTTGCGCTTCTCCCTAGCCAAGTCTAAATATCGTGGTCATAAAGATGAATATCTACGTACTGATATTCTGTTCGTTTTGGGTAAGGGCTTTCCCTCCTTGGTCCATTTAATTTCTGGGATAGGAGCTCCAGTCAATGGAATATCAATATTAATTGGTTCACCAGCTCGGACTTTAATTTTCTTTCCAAGCAATCCATCTAAAAATAATTTTGGTGGCTCCCGCATTGGTTTTGCCGTGAATGGCTTCGATGGATCTGATGGTTTTCCTGAAAAATGAAACAAAAAACAACAATTAATGGTAAGTGAAAATTTTCAATTTCTCGGTAAAAATGTCAGATATAGACCTGGTCCAGCAGCATTTACTGCTGTAACACGATATTCATATTGGTGTCCATCAGAAACTTTCTCATCATTGTATTCAGTGAATCTCCAGGGTTCTTTAGTAAGTCTAACCCATCTGGGATTTTTTACATCACGTCTTTCAATTTCATATCCAATGATTGCAGAACCTGTCGAAACAAAAACCCTTGTCAACGGATGTAGATATATAGCGTATAAGCTTATATGTGAACGTTTTGTGTATCAGTCCATTTTTTGACCCATGACCACATAATTGGGTGATATAAGATGATATATAGGTGATATACGGTGGCTTTATTTGTCACAAGTCATAGCCTTTTTCCTGATGTATTACATAAGGGTTAATTGGGAATTTATATGACCACCTCCACTATCTTCGATGGATGTCGTCCGATTACCCCCATTACAGAAATCATCAATGTAATAAAAATTAGACGCAAAGAGGTGAAAACAAAACTTGAAAATTCCAATCCCTTATCCAGTTATCGTGCCTACAGATGAACGGACACACAAAACGTTCACAACAAGCTCGAAACAACATTATTTTGAGTTTCAAAAATTCCGACTGCTAATTACCGCCATTAGAAATAGGGGGTGACCATCTGAATTTAATGTGGTCACGATCCGTATCCACCACGTCAGGAGTACCTTCAAGACAACAATGTGGTGAAATTGTCATTTTACAAATAATAAGCATTTATTATTACCTGCTTGTCCTGGGACATCAAATTGGTTTTTAGCTATGATGGATTTGTCAGTGGCCAATGGATCTGAACGACCTTGTAAATTTTCGGCCATTACACGGAACTCATATTGTGTCCCTTCAGTTAATCTCGGAACCACATGATGTGTACTACGGGGATCTACATGATTGACTGCTGGTACCCAGCCCCCTCCATGTGTAAGATCTCGTTTTTCAATTACATAATTGGTTAATTCAGAGCCTTAGAACATAATTAAAAGTAATTTGGTTTGGAAGCCTAGAAATTATTAACCCAATTTTACTCTACCTCCATCATCCTTTGGTCGTTTCCATGAAAGTGTAACGCTTTGAGCAGTAACCTCTTCGTAGTTTAATGGTCCTTCAGGAGCTGTA
The DNA here is from genome assembly GCA_036491945.1 of Paranurophorus simplex. Classification (NCBI taxonomy): domain Eukaryota; kingdom Metazoa; phylum Arthropoda; class Collembola; order Entomobryomorpha; family Isotomidae; genus Paranurophorus; species Paranurophorus simplex. The sequence continues at coordinate 15,951 of JAAOWG010000098.1, forward strand.
ATATCAAAAAGGTCATCTTTTTTACACTGACCAAGAGGGCTCAGTTGTGTAGTGAATTGACATTTGCAAGAGATTTGGTCGTATGATCAGTACACTAAATTGATATTCCTACTATTGAAGTAGTAAAAAAGCCAGCGTAGCTTAGTGTTACATCTAGGCGGCTGGTATTTAATGGACCGGGGTCGGTAGTGGTATTAGGACCACAAAAACTCGTGTAAAGGATTCGTTCCCTTTAAGGAAATGTGGATTTTAAAATTGTTTAAAATACTGACTCTCAAAAGAGAGTTAGTATTTTGATGCTATTTCAGTTTTAAACAGTCCACATTTTCAAAGGAAGCGACAGCGCTTTTTAATTAATTAACCATTTTAATTAATTAGTTAATTAATTAAGATGTTGGATTGATTATTAATTATTAATTAAATAATTTTGTTCGATTTACTTTAATTATTAATTAATTTTGTTCAATATTTGCTGATCTGGATCGTGGGCTCATCGAAAAAAACTCGATCTAATGGCATTGATTGTAAATCAAGTGCGATTAAGATTTAGTTTTTCTGAATTGGATTGGTTTTGGATACGGAGTATCTTTATTGGTTGTGGGGAAACCATTATAAGCCCACTATTGCGGCTTTTTCAGTACAATTTTTAAATGATGTAAAGAGATTAATAATAAGCTACTTACGCTGCGGTCTATCAAGCACAATAAGATTGAAAGATCCCTCATCAGCCCCATGTTCATTTGTTAGACGAAGAATATATTCTCCCGAATCTCCACGCTTAGTACTCACAGTATGAACAACGGTGTGGTTTGAAATAGCAGTAACGGTAGTTCTTTCATCAGTTTTTACTGCTTTCCCATTAGCTTTCCAAACAACTTCCGGATCAGGTGCACCCACATAGTTTATATCAACATGAAAAATTTGTCCAGCTTTAATTTTTATGTCATGAAGTGGGCTTGTAATTTTAGGAGGTAAACGTCTTGGGCCGGTCTTGACAAAGTCAGAGGGTTCAGATGGTTCACCTAAAGGCATTGAATAAATATTTTTTAAAAGCGATTTGCAAAAAAGCAATATACTCACTTTGTCCTGCTGCATTCACAGCAATAATACGAAATTCATATTCTAGCCCTTCAATAAGGTCTCCAACTGTCGCATTCGTTTGACCAGATGGTGCTTGTGCTGCATTTGTCCAGAAAGGACTGCCCTTTTCTTTCTTTTGAATTATATAGCTTATAATTGGAGAACCTGTGCAATTAATTAGGTAATCAATGGCAAATGTTTACTGTGACTGCTTGAAAGTCAAAATTTCCAAATTTGCAAAATGTATGTACCTCCATCATTCTTAGGTGGTTTCCATTCCAAGTCCACTCTATTTCTATCCCAGTCAGTAATATGAGGCCGTCCTAAGAACAACAGGAAATAATTGATTAGATTTTTTATGCAATATTAAATTTACCAGGGGTGTCGGGAGCGTCATATGCGTTTTTGGCCACAATTCCTTTCTCTGTAGCCAAGTTATCAGAATCTCCAATATTATTAACGGCACGAACACGGAAAAAGTATTCTTTTTTGTGGATCAATTTTCCAATATCAGCTGCACATGTAGTGGAAATACCAGCTTCAGACCATGTTCCACGTGAAACGTCCATTTTTTCGATTATATAGTGCGTCAATAGACTACCTGTATAAAAAAACATAAATAAAGGGTTAGATTAAAGTCGAAAGTGAAGAGTGTTTTTGACTAATCCCACCTCCATCATCTTTTGGAGGTTGCCAAGAAAGTCGACAACTTTCTTTCGTGATGTCCCCAACCATGAGAGGTCCTTCGGGGGGTCCTATACAGTATTATTAAATTTTACTTGCGAAACAAAATTGTTTTCCAAAATATACCTGGACGATCCAAAACTGTCACGTTTGCAGAAGCAGAAACAGATCCCAAGTTATTTTCCAAAGTCAATGTATATCTCCCACTATCATTTCTGACGGAAACCGGAATATCAAGAGATGCTTGGCCCGCTATAGTTGTAACATCAACTCTATCAGAACTCTTTACAACTTTTCCGTCTATGCTCCATGTTGCTTTTGGTGCTGAAATTAAATCACATATTATAGATGACACATTCAAGAATGCATCATATAACTCAACAAAGTTGATTATTTTATTGAATATACACTAAAATACACAATAACTCACGAGGTTGACCCGAAATTGGCACATTGTAACTAATTTTTTGACCAGCGCGCACAACCAAATCTTCAAGACCCGATCGATCAATTTGAGGTCCAAGGTAACGAGGTTTTGCAACTACAGGTTTTGATGCTTCGGATGGATCTGAGGAAATAAAAACAACTTAAAATCCTAGAAACCAAACTCAATTCCACGACGTTTATTACAGACCGGCAATTCAAAAGTGATGTACATATTTTAAAAAACTCTATTACCAGAAGGTCCTGCTTTATTCACTGCGACTACTCTAAATTCATATTCCTGTCCTTCAGTGAGATTGGGAACAGTGCATTTTGGAGTTTTTCCTGAAACTTCAACAGCTTTTTCCCACTGACCAAACTTTGGTCGCTTTTCTATTATGTACGTTTCAACCGGAACACCACCATCACGTTTAGGTGGAGCCCATTCCAGATCAACATGATCCCGATCCCAGTCAACAACTTCTGGTACGCCTGATAGGTTGTCGAGAGTCAAAGTTTAATCAACCAAGAATGAAGAAAGTTTAGTTTATACCTGGTGGTGATGGTTTTGTATACGGATCTTTTGCTGTTATTGGAGACAATCCAGTAAGCGCTAAATGGTTAAAGCCCCAAAAAGCATTTAGTACATTACATTTCCTGAATTAAGAATAAACAGAATAATTTTAACCTTGAGATTCTCCTTGTCGATTAACAGCTTTCACTCTGAATTTATAATCATGACCTTCAATTAAATGGTCAACTCTTAGTGTTGTGCCTGAAGCCTCTCCGCATGGCAGCCATCGCATATTTTCCAAATCCATCTTTTCAACAATGTAAGATGTGATTTCAGAACCTATTAATAAAGTACAAAACAAAGTAAAAATTTCACAATAAAAATAAGTTCTTCAATTTAGTACCTCCATCGTCTTTAGGTGGCTTCCAACTCAATGTACATCCGTTTTTTGTAACATTATTGGCATTCAACGGACCTTCAGGTGCTGTAAAATCAAAATATCAACGTTTAAAGATTCATAATACACTTAAGAAAGATTAGTAGTAAAAATGTTTTTTTTTAAAAAAACTCACCTAGTGGTACATCTAAAACGGTTACAACGACGGTGGCAGAATCAGCCCCATTTCTGTTTTTAACTTTTAAAGTGTAAGTTCCGCTATCAGCGCGTTGTGCATTTACAACTTTTAACTTTGTATTATAATCTTCATTGTTAATTTTAATGTTATCGGCTGGAACTACAACGGTTCCATCCAGAATCCATTCTTTGGTGGGAGCTATTATTACATTTCATAAATGACACTTGGAACGTGAAACAATAAACAAAACAAAAATGCATACGTGGTTCACCAGAAACTGGCACATCAAATTCAAAGTTTTGACCAGCCCGGATTTTCACATTCATGAGTGCATTGCGGTCAATTTTCGGTGCCATATTTTTAGGTCGAGCAATATGGGGTTTTGTAGCTTCAGAAGCTAGACGAATAAAAATATATGAACATGATTTTCAAATATTGACTAAATATTTTGGACGATACATGTGGGGTCATTAATATTACAGACATAAAAAATTCGTATTTTCCGAATTGTTATTATAGCTAAGGAGATAAAAAATCAAATTATCAACTACGACTCACGTATTCCTGGTCCCCCTTTATTCACAGCTCTGACACGGAACTCATAGGTGTTTCCTTCAATTAAATCAGGAACTTTACCACTTGTAACGTTTCCTTCTACTTCCGCACACTTTTCCCAATTGGGGTTGTATTTATCCTTCTTTTCAATAATGTACCCAACAATAGGTGAACCTTAGTAAAAATTTATTTACAAATTTGAAGATAAACTTGGACACAAATATACCTCCATCGCTGTCAGGTTTTTCCCATTGGAGTTCCACAAAGTCTTTGTCATAGTCTGAGATTTCAGGATTTTTTGGGGCCCCAGGTGCTAATTGTAACATATTTATAAATAAATAAATAAACAAAGTAAAATTAAAACTTACCATCAAAAGGATTTTTAGCCTCTATCGACTGTGTTGTTGAAACTGGATTAATAAAAAATATTTTAGTCATTTAATAAATGACGTTGACAAAAAAAGTAAAACATTTATCAAAACAACTAAATATTTGGTTGCATTTTAAATTAAATAAATTTGTCGAGTTAATCATAAATGATGCTAGCAAACTTACGTGGCTCAGAAGTACCATGCCTGTTAACTGCTTTAACCCTGAATTTGTATTTATGTCCAGGCGTCAAGCCATCAACTGCTAAACTCGTGACAGGTCCATCCGTCTCACCCGCTGGTACCCATCGCCCTGAAGCTTCGTCCATTTTCTCAACAACATATTTTTCTACTGGGGCACCCCCGTCATCCGATGGAGGATTCCATTTTAGTGTTGCACCTTCAGCGTGAATATCTTTTACTTGTAGTGGACCATTTGGAGGAGAAGGTTTGTCTAAAATTATTACTTCAACTTCAGCAATGTCAGTTCCATTGACATTTGAAGCAGTAATTGTATAAATGCCGGATTCAGCTCTCGTTGCTGCACGAACATTCAACTTTGTATTGTAGTCTTCATTTGCAATTTTTGTTTTGTCGGATGGTTTAACTTCTTTACCAGCAAGTGACCATTTGATTTCAGGGGGAGGCTCACCAGTTACTTTAACGTCAAATCCAAAATTGTTGCCAGCTTTAATTTTGATGGGTATAAGATTTGTTCTGTCAATTTTAGGAGCCAAATTCCTTGGTCTAGTAATTATAGGTCCAACCGAGTCACTTTCTTCTCCTGGTCCTGCTTTATTCACAGCACGTACTCTGAATTCGTATGCATGTCCTTCTTCCAAGTCTGACACTGTAGCTGTTGTTTTATCTCCTGGTACTTCTACTGCTTTCTCCCATCCGCCATGCTTATCTTTTTTTTCAATAATGTATTTTTCCACTGGAGCCCCTGTAGTATTCAGAAACAAGAACGAGATTAATTTCTGGCATCACCGGCAATATTATAAAATGATATGATAAAATGAATACCTCCGTCATCTTTCGGCGGTGTCCATTGTAAATCTACATGATCCTTGTCCCAATCAGTAGCCTTAAGATTTCCAGGTTTTCCCGGCTCATCAAATGGATTTTTAGCAATTATACTTTGATCGGAAGTTAATGCTAGAGTACAAATAAATCAAAATGCATAAAACAACAATACCAGAAATGTTAAATATTGAACTTAAGACAAGTATCAAAGAAAGTGTTAATTTTGTATCAGTATTTAATAATCAAAGAAAAAAAACTTACGTGAACTTTCTCCCTCTCTGTTTACAGCCTTGACTCGGAATTTATATTCCTGACCAGGAGTCAGTCCTGTTACCTCCAATTGCGGTTCTGTGGATCGTCCACAAGGTACCCATAATCCAGTGTCTGGGTCAAGTTTTTCCACTTCATAATATTCAATTCCTGAGCCTCCGTCATCTTTGGGTTTTTTCCATTTAAGTTTGCATCCATTTTTATGTACATTTGAAATTTCTAAAGGACCTCCAGGTGCTGTAACATAAAGGGTCATTAAAGAGATTATATAGCGAGTAAAATCACTCTTGAAACAATAATGTTTCAAGTAACAATAAACTGAGAAACGATCAAGAGTTAAAATTTTGTTGCTAATGTACCAACTTTTTGTGTAACAAGCGAGAATGCTATGGTGAACCATTCTAAAATGTTTTACCTTCTGGTTTATCAGTAATTATAACTTTAACAGTGACAGTGTCCTTTCCTGAAGAATTTGTGGCAGTGATTGTATACTCTCCAGAGTCTCCTCGCTTAACTGGTCGAACTATGAGTTTTGTATGATAGTCTACATTATCAATAGTCACATTTTTGCCATCCTTAATGGGACTCCCATCAACAGTCCAAACAATAACTGGAGCTGAAATTTTATTAACAAAAGAACATTAAAACAGCTCAAAATTGATGCATGTTAGGAACGAGTAAAAATCAATGCAAACATACGTGGTTCCCCAGAGACGTCGACATCAAACTTTAATGTTGAACCTGCACTAAATGTAACATCTCGTAAATTCTTTCGGTCAATTTTTGGTGCAAGGAATCTTGCTTTAGCCGTAATAGGCTTGCTGGCATCAGAAGCTGCACAGATTTATAGAATCATCACAAGTATATTGTAAAAACTCATAAATTTCATCATGTACTTATGATTTATACTTTTAGGCTTAAAGCAGCAACTTATCAGAAATAAAAACAAATGTAAAAAGTACCAGGTGACAGTCCAGCTTTATTCACAGCAACAACTCGGAATTGATACTGTTGTCCTTCCACAAGCCCTCTCACAGTCGCTTTACACTCTGGTCCTGTTGTTTCTGCAGTTTTCTCCCATAAGCCACTGTATTTGTCTTTCTTTTCAATAATAAATCCTTCAATAGGAGTGCCTAAAATAAAATGTCTTCATCTATCAATCCATTCGAATTATTTGTTGTTACCTCCATCACTAATTGGTTCAGCCCATTTAAGTTCAACATGGTTTGCAGACCAATCAACTGCTTCTGGTGCGCCTGTTTTTTGTATCAAGACATTATAATATTTATTGTAAGGAAATACCCCCCCCCCCCAAGTGGGTATATGTACTTTGTGGTATGAGCTGACTATCACGCCAATAATCAAGCCAATGGCCGTAGCTCATTAAAGGCTAAGTGCCGTCAGCCTCAAGGTAAATCAGAAATGTACATAATCAGACACTTTAATGTTGTATACCTGGTTTGTCGGCTACAGAAAATGGATCCTTGGCAATTATGGGTGACATAGTTTCTAAAGGCTGGCTTTCTCCTTCTTTGTTAATTGCCTTTACTCTGAAAGAATATTCATGCCCAGGCACTAATCCTTCAATTTCCATCTCAGGATCGCGAGATTTTCCACAAGGAATCCATATTCCAGTTTCAGGATCAAACTTTTCAACAACATAGGCTTCAATTGGTACACCTTATTTAAAAATAGAAATATATATAAAGTAATTGCTGCTAGTTGTTACAAATAACAATCACGAATTTCAATCGCTATTTTAAAACCCATAAAGACTATCTTACCTCCATCATCTTTCGGCTTTTTCCACTTTAATTTGCAACCATCTTTACGAATGTCAGACACGTCCAATGGACCTTCGGGTTTTCCTGGTTTCGATACAACGAGGACTTCAACTTCTGCTTCGTCCTCGCCCCAACTGTTGGATGCAATTATCTTGTATGTACCAGAATGCTTTCTTTCTGGGGTATCATTGTAAAATTTGGTGTTGTATGGAATATTAACAATTCGAACATCTCCGACCTCCGGAACAGTTTTCCCATTAAGCATCCATGTTACAGACGGCGCTGGTTCTCCTTGAATTTTAACATCCCAAAAAAATGGTTCACCTTCTCGAACATGAATTTTACGAAGACCTTTCCGGTCAATTTTTGGTTTCATTTTTCTTGGTTTGCAAGTAATTGGTTGAGTAGGTTTTGATGGATCTATATATTAATTACAAATAATACAAATTACACATTTTTGGCTTCCCATGTTGTAAAGTTGAGACATGTAAATTTCACATACCCCCTGGACCTGCTTGATTAACAGCCTTCACCCTAAACTCGTACGTTTGTCCTTCTTCCAATCCATCTACTCTGGCATTTCTGTCATCTCCAGGTACCTCAGCAGCCTTGACCCATTTTCCTCCAGGTTCTTTTTTCTCAATAATATAAGAGCTTATTGGGGAGCCTCCATCTTATAATAACAAAATATAAGGTATATTTACATATACAATATACGTATATTAATGTTATATGTTTAATAGTTTCATGAATAACCTTGCAGAGGCTTGTCCCATTTTAAGTCTACATGATTCTTGTCCCAATCAGTTGCTTCAAGGTTAGATGGTGGGCCCGCAGCATCATATGGGTTTTTGGCAATAATGGAACCATCTGTTTCCAATGGTTCTGATTCTCCTTCCGCATTTACAGCACAAACTCTAAACTTATATTCCTGTCCAGGTACCAAACTTCCAACAACCATTTTCGGTTCAGTTGCTTTTCCGCAAGGAATCCATCTTCCTGAATCTGGATCAAGTTTTTCAACAGTGTAGTATTCAATTGGAATCCCTATTGATTAAACATTTTAACCACTTTTTTATCATATCGGATTAAAATTAAAATGGAACCTCCATCATCTTCTGGAGGTTTCCATTGAAGAGTACATCCTTCTTTATGAATGTCGGACACTTCCAATGGTCCCTTTGGTTTGGTTGGTTTACTCAATACTTTGAGATTAATTATGCATTCATCTTCTCCATTACTGTTTGCGGCTTTTAGCTTTAATTTTCCAGACATCGCACGTGTGGCCCCAGAAATGTTCAATTTTATTTTATAATCTTCCTTATCTATTGATATTTTCCCACCCTCTTTCACTTCTTGGTCATTAAGATAAAATATTTTGGTTGGAGCTATTTAAAACAAAAAATAGCAATTATATTATAATTCATCGTGCAGCGTCAAAACATTTTTGTTAGTAACATTTAAAAAGGAGGTGTAATAAAACGTACGTGGTTCACCAGAAACTTTCACGTCAAGTTTTACATTCTGACCAACTTTAACCGTCACATCCTTCATTGTTAAGCGATCAATCTTGGGGGGCAGGCGTCTTGATTTTGCAGTGATGAGATCAGAAGCGTCCGAAGCTATAGTACAAGTTTAACAATTTACACTTTCCAAATCAAGGACAGGTTTATTTTAAAAATATAATCCCTCAAAAAATATATCCTTATAATTTATCCAATTGGATAGTTAAAATAGTTTACCAGAAAAAAAATTAAACGTTAAAGTGCTAAAAACCTTAATTTAGGAATGAAAGTGTAAATAAAAAATTAGAAGGGTCCAACCAACTTCAAATCGATATCAAATAGCGACAAATAAATATATTTGAATTATCCCAAGTTCCTAATTGGTATGGTAGTTAAACAAATAAAAGTTTAAATATACCTGGGCTTGGTCCAGCTCTATTTAAGGCTTTTACTCGGAACTGGTATTTCATTCCTTCAATCAAATCAGGAACTCGACCTTCACACTTGTCTCCAATAATTTCACAAGCTTTTTGCCATTTTGTGGAATATTCATCTTTCTTTTCGATAATGTAAGAAGTAATTTGAGCACCTGAAATTGCGTAAAACCCCTTGATTGCAATATCCGGCATCAACACTATCAATAAATACTGTTTACCTCCATCAGACATTGGAGCTTCCCATTTTAAGTCTACGTGATGTTTATCCCAGTCTTTGGCAATAGGTTTACCTAAATAAAAGTATAAATTACTTTTGAAACAAAAGATTTCAATTAACCCAGGTTAACCAAGGTTAACCCTGATTAATTTATGCACCTGGTTGAGTTGGGTTGTCGAATGGATTCTTTGCAACAGTTCCACCTTCGGTGTCCAGAGCTGTGTCAGGATAATAACGGCAAATAAGATTGTATAATTATACCATCGACAAAAAACCAGATTCCATGAATTACAATAATAAAACCTTACGTTCGCTTTCCCCTTCAGAATTTACGGCTTTCACTCTGAACAAGTATTCTTTGCCTTCATTTAAGCCGGTAACATCCATTTCTGGACTCTTTGTTGTGCCAACAGGTACCCACCTAAAAAAAAGATGCATTTCATTACACATACAAAAATAGCTGTTTACCTTCCAGTTGCAGTATCCATCCTTTCCACCAAAAAGTGGTCAATAGGGGCTCCACCATCATCTTCAGGCTTTTTCCAAGCTAACTTACACCCATCTGCTTTTACATCAGAGACTTCTAATGGTCCTTTCGGTTTGGTAGGCTTTGATAGTACAGTTACTTCTATTTCAACAGAATCTTTTCCAGAGTCATTGACAGCAGTAACAATGTAAATTCCTGTATCTGCACGCTTCGCTTTCGTCAGACAAAATGCCGTTTTATAAGGTTCGTTTTCAATGCGAATTCTTTCATCTTTTATTGGAGCATCTTTCAATGTCCACGTTACTGTTGGTGCAGGTTCCCCTAGATGATAAATTATAAATTATATATGTACAGGTAGTTTTTGTTGTACTTGATGTTTTGATTGCTGCCTTAAATGATACCTACCTTTTACATCAGCTTCCATAGACAAAGTTTCACCGTTACGAATCTTCTTTTTGCCCAGATTTTTTCTATCAATGTAGGGAGCAAGATGTCTTGGTTTGGCAACAACCGATCTAGATGCATCAGATGGTTCTGAAATTAAAATGCTGAAATAGTAACACACTCGAAAAACCTCAATTTCATTGTCTATTATATAAATTTTGACAATTGAAATATAGGGAATATCGAAACATATTCCAAGAAATGCAAAATACCAAAAGCATCATGTTACCTGAGGGTCCTGCTTTATTGACGGCTATTACACGAAATTCATATTCACGACCTTCTTGTACTGCTGTAACTTTTCCATTTGTTTTATTTCCTGGAACGGTAGCAGCATCAATCCAGTTGCGATTTTCCTTGTCTCGCATTTGAATAATATATTTCTCGATTGGAGAACCTAAACCCATATCACAACAACTTTGTTACAAGAAACATACTTTTTCTATATTTCCTTATACCTCCATCTTCTTTAGGTGCTTGCCATTCCAAATCGACAAAATCTTTATCCCAATCTGTAGGACTTGGTTTTCCGGGCTATTTTTTTAATACAGATAATTGTTTTATAATTATTAATTAGAATTTAATACCTTTCCTGGTTCATCGAAAGGATTTTTGGCAACAATTGGCTTGTCACTTTCAAGCTCATCAGATCCACCCTCTTTGTTGACAGCACGAACACGAAACTTGTATTGCTTTCCTTCTTGAAGTCCTTGAACTTGAAATTCAGGGGTTTCTGATTTTCCACATGGCACCCAAGTGCCAGTCAGAGGGTCCAATTTTTCAATCTCATAGCATTCAATAGGTGAGCCTTGAAGATTAATTTTGTTTGAGTACAAGTCCAAGTAAAATGTAAAATTAATAATATAAAAAAAATTACCACCGTCGTCCTCTGGTTTATCCCATTTCAATTTGCATCCATTTTTCGTCACGTCAGTTACTGCTAATGGACCCTTGGGTTTAGCAGGTTTGCCCAGGATTGTAATTTCTACCTCTGCTTCATCCTCGCCAGAACTGTTGACGGCTTTGATTTTATATTTGCCAGTGTGAGCCCGTTTAGCTCGTAGGATGACAAATTTCGAATTGTAATCAATGTTATCAATACGCAAGTGATCGTTCTGCTCAACGTCTTTGCCATTTAAGGTCCAAGTCACAGTAGGAGGAGGCTCCCCTCGAATATCGACATCGAGTAATACTTGTTGACCAACTCGTACAACAATTGGTTGTAAATTTGTTCTATCAATTTTTGGCTTTAGGAAGCGAGCTTTCGACAAGTGTGGTTTGGTGGAATCGGATGGCTACAAAAACATAATTGGACATGAATTAGTTGCATATCTAAATCAATATATGTCAACATACTTCTCCTGGACCTGCTTTATTGACAGCCCTAACACGAAACTCGTACTTGTTGCCTTCCTCGAGTTTGGTCACCGTGCCTTGACATACATTGCCAGAAATTTCAGCACACTTTGCAAAAACACCCCCAAATTGATCAATCATTTCAATAATATATCCTGTAATTGGTGCTCCACCGGTTTTTGCTGGAGCGTCCCACTTCAATTTAACAGACTTTTCATCCCAATCTGTTATTTCTGGCAGGCTTGGAGCACCTAAAAATAAAATATAATAAATTCTTATGACAGAATAAACAAAAACTATTACTAACCTGGCGGATTGAATGGATCCTTGGCAAGGATTGCAGTGTCCGTTTCAAGAGCTACAAAGGTAACATTGAAGGTCAATTACCCACGACAAGCTAGCATTACCATCACTTTCCCCCTCTTCGTTTACAGCTTTGACTCGGAACTGGTACTTATGGCCTGGTTCAAGGCCTGCTACGTTCATTTCTGTTTCATCCCCCGGCACACGTCCACACGGTACCCAGCGGCCTACTAATGCATCCATTTTTTCAACAACATATTGTTGTAAGGGTAATCCTCCATCGTCTTTTGGTTTATTCCAAGCAAGTTTACAACCTTCTTTGTGTACTTCTGACACAAGAAGTGGCCCCTCTAAAATAATTTTAAAAGAAAAGAAAAGTACAAAGTTGTAACTGAATTTTTAATATATAAGACTATACCTGGTTTTGCAGGTTTGTCTAAAATTGTTATTTCAACTGTGGCTTCATCTCGGCCAACCTCGTTTTCTGCAACAAGAGTGTATTTTCCAGTAAGTGATCTAGTGGTTTCCCGCATATTAAGACGAGTGTTGTTGTCCTCATATTCAAGTTTGATGTTGTAACTGCCATCAAGCTTTTGACCGTTAAGCATCCAAGTTAAAGTTGGAGTAGGTTCCCCTTTAACATCAACGTCCAACTTCACCAGGTTTCCAGCACGACAAGTTATTGCTTGCATTTTATCTCTGTTGATATGTGGTTTAAGGAAACGTGCCTTAGCGACGTGAGGCTTAGTTGAATCGGAAGCTGGAAATACAAATTGTGGAAGTACCAGAGATTAATGACTGATTCTAAACTTTACACAGCAAACAAAAGTAAATTTCCCAATTTCATATATTGAATCATCTACAGTATACACATTTAACAATTCAAACCCTCAGAAACCCTAGTAATAAGAATTAAAATTCCCTGTACCTTCGTAAAGTTTAAATGAATGAAAATATGAAAAATAACAATAATGTGATTATCCGCAATAAAAAAATAAAATAAATAGTAATAACCTTCTGATGGCCCTGCCTTGTTTACTGCACGGACACGAAATTTATAAGTTTGACCCTCTTGAAGTCCAGTAACGCGTCCTTTACAATCGGGACCATCCGTCGTCAATACCTCCTCCCAAGTTGTGCCATAAGGTCCTTGTTTCTCAACAATATAATTTGTGATGGGTGCTATAAATCAATACCTATAGAATAAATATAAAAATGAAGCATAATACACTTACCACCCCCATTGTCCTTTGGTGCTGTCCATTTAAGATCAACTCTATCTACATCCCAGTCTTCAAATTGAGGCACACCTACAGACAAAAATTATTATTTATTAAATGAACAACAAAATCTAAATTCTCGTAATACATAGCTTAAAAGACAAAACGTTCTGACCTGGTTTAGAAGGAATATCAAACGGATTCTTGGCAGTTGTTGCAGAATCCGTTTCAAGATTTTCACTCTCCCCTTCTTCATTTGCAGCCCTTACACGGAATTGGTACTGATGACCTTCCGTTAAACCAGTAACTTCGAATTCAGTTTTCTCTGGGTCCAATCTTCCAGCTGGTACCCAACTACAATTACACAGAATAAAACAATTTAAAATACATTAGTTACTGAAATGGTTGCATATACCGTCCTGTGGCCAAATCCATTTTTTCAACTACGTATGCTGTCAACGGCTTTCCTGTATTTATGAAAATAAATTATAACTTATTCAATTAATATATAATTCAGTACTCAGTTTGAAAAGTTTAATTGTTCTTACCACCGTCATCTTCTGGTTTATCCCATTTAAGTTTTGCAGAATTCTTTGTGACATCTGAAACTTTAAGGGGGCCTTTTGGTCTGGTTGGAGCTCCAAGAACAGTTAATTCAACTTCTGCCTCATCTTTGCCATGTTCATTTGTTGCAACAATTTTGTAAATTCCAGTATTAATCCTTAAAGACTCTTTGATATCAAACTTTGTATTGTAGTCAACATTAATTATTTCAACGTTCTTCTCATCCACCTCTTTGCCTTTCAACATCCAAACAATCTTTGGAGGCGGTTCTCCTGTAGATCATATTTAAAATTTGTAATTTCAATTCATATTTCTCATATGAAACACATTAATTAGTTATGTATTACCTTGCACGTTTACATCAAATTTAATTGGTTTTCCTGCCTTAATAGTTGTTTGCTTCAAGTTTGTTTTGTCAATTCGTGGTTTCAATGATCGATGCTTGGCAATGTGCGTTCCTGTTGGTTCAGATGGTCCGCTTGGTCCTGCTTTGTTCACTGCAATGACTCGGAACTGATACTCGCCCCGTTCCTTCAAATCTTGAACTTTCCCTGTAAGTTGACTTCCAGGGACTTCTGCCGCATTCTCCCACTCAATTTTAAGTTTGTCCTTCTTTTGAATTATATATTTTTCAATTGGAGCACCTTTTTCAAAATGGCGCATATTAAATTGGTAGAAAAAATTGTGGAAAAATACCTCCATCGCTCTTTGGCGCAGCCCATTTAAGGTTAACGCTTTTGTTATCATAGTCGTCAATTTCAGGTTTTCCAGGAGCGGTAGGTTCATCTGAAATTCAGAACACATTATAGATGGAAGAAACAAATTAATGAGCACAAACTATACACATACCAAATGGATTCTTAGCAATAATTGGTTTATCCGAAACAAGAGCTGTAAAAACAGTTCCATAATTAGTATATGCTTAAATTAGCAGTAAATTAGGTAAAAAAATAACTAACGGTCTGAATCTCCTTCATCGTTCACAGCCACTACTCTAAATTGGTACTCTTGTCCAGGAACTAGCCCATTAACTTCAAACGTCGGTTGATTACCAGGACATTTACCAACCCTGACCCATCTCTTTGTAGCAGTGTCCATTTTTTCAATTTCATATTCTTTTATGGGAAGGCCTATGAAAATTCAAAATTTCGTACACATGCCTATTTATTTTAAGACTAAATTTTGTTTTTACAATACCTCCATCATCTTCGGGCTTCTCCCAACTGTAATTATAGATTACCGTCATTTAATGGCGTCGGTGGTTGGATATAACTTTTACTTACGTTAATTTACAACCTTCGTTGTGTACATCAGTTACTTTTAAGGGGCCTTTCGGTGAGCCCGGTTTTGATAAGACGTTGAACTCGACTGTTTCTGTGTCAAAACCTGAAGAGTTCTCGGCTTTTAAAGTATATTTTCCAGTATCAGATCTACGACAGTTTTTAATTGAAAAAACCGTGTGATAATCCTGTTTTTCAATTTGAATTCTTTCAGAATTAGTCAAAGCGATCCCGTCTCTCCAACTCCAAACTGTATCGGGAGCTATAGAAAATATATTTTATTTGATTTTCCTTCAGTTTGTGCTTTTTTTAGCATACCTTCTTCTCCTGCAACATCTACAGCCCACTTATGTGTCCTTCCAGCTTTTATTGTGATCGTTTTGAACGTGTTTCTATCAATTTTAGGTTTCAAGAATCGATGCTTGCAAAGATGATTTGCAGTTGGCTCGGATGCTGCAATTAATAAAGACAAGCATTTACACATATTTTATCCTAATTTTTCAAGTCAAAGAAAGATAAAAAGAAGGATAAAACCGACCTGGTGATGACCCTGCTTTGTTCACAGCAATTACACGAAATTGGTACGTCTGCTGCTCTCTGAGACCGTCAACAACAGCTTTGCATTCTGCATCTTTGGTCTCGGTAACAACTTGCCAATCCACCATAAGCTTGTCCTTCATTTCCACAATATATTTCAAAATTGGACGACCTAATAATTGTAAAGAATCAATTTTCTATATTTTAAATGGTCCAGTTCGTCGAATATCTCCTAATTTATTACTTACCTCCATCGCTATCTGGCGCTTTCCAGTTCAATGTTACGCTTTTGTTGTCATAATCCACAATGTCGGGTTTTCCAGGAGCGGTAGGTTCATCTGAGTTTACGGCAATTTAAAGCGAATGTATGTATGTACAAAAGGAAAAATCATATTACCATATGGATTTTTAGCAACTATTGGATCAGTTTCAAGCGCATCACTTTCACCTTCCTTATTCAAAGCTTTCACTCGGAACTTATATTTCTTCTTTGCTTGAAGTCCGTCCACTGTGAACTTTTCAGTGTTGGCATCAACTTCTCCAGCAGGAACCCATCGACCAGTGTCCATGTCCATTTTTTCAATAACATAGCTTAAAATCGGAGTACCTAAACAATAAATACGAATTAATTAAATGACAATCCATACTCGCAATTATCTACCGCACCTCCAGAATCTTCAGGTTTCTTCCAAGAGATTGTGATATGATCTGAACGAACTTCTTCGGTTTTCAGAGGTCCTCTAGGGGCTGTAGTATCAAAAGGTCATCATTTTAAGATAAATACACTGATGAGGGATTAGTAAAATTTAATGTATCATTGCAACGTGCTCGAGTCAACAAATCATCCGCGTAGCGCGATCTACTTATCCTCCCTCATATCAGTTTCTATATCTTCAGAAAAAACTTTTTGGTAAACAATACGAGCAAGTGGTTGCTAATGATAACCTTTTCATTTTCCATGCAGCGCTGGGGCATTTTTCATTCATGTTTTCTCCTACAATACTTTAAACAAGCTAAATTTTTTTTTCTGTTTTTTTTTAATAATAATTATGGATTCTATAACAATTATGTATAATATGGAATAAAATGTATCTTTTTCACACACACATTTTAGTTAAGAAAAGAATAGCCATGAACATTAAACTTTCGATTGGAATTATTACTGAATAAATAGTTGATCACCTTGTGGTTTGTCCAACACCGTGACTTCTGCAAAGGATTCACAAGTTCCACTTGAATTGGTCAAAGTAATTTTATATTTTCCAGAATCAGCTCTAACAGCTCTTCTAACAGTTAAAACTGAATTTTTTTCATATTGATCAACAGTAATTCTGAAATAACTTTGTACTCAGCAACAGATATGTATGCAATTAAATTTCAGACCTGTCTCCAGCAATTGAGATGGATTTTCCGTCCAAAGTCCATGCGACTTCCGGTTCTAAATAATAATAATAAATAAAATTTTGCTCACTGCTGCAACATACCTGGTTCTCCTTCATATTTTATGTCGAATTTAATTATTTGTCCTTTTTTAACAACCATTGGCTTGAGCCCATCTCCCACAATGAAAGGTTTTACTAGGATATTTAATTAGACCCTGTTCAGTTAACATGATGGATGATCTCACCAAAACGAGATTTTGCAATTATTGGTTTTGAAACGTCTGATGGCTACAACAACAAAGAAACAGAATGTTTAGATATTTCTCAAATCCAAATAAAACGTACTTGTCCTGGTCCTGCTTTATTAACCGCCCTAACCCGGAACTCATACTGCTTTCCTTCTTGTAGCCCATCAACAGTGGCTTTAGTTATGTCCCCTTCAATTGTTTTTCCTACGACCCATTCTTTTCCAAATTTTTCCTTCACCTCAATTATGTATCCGGTGATGGGGGATCCTCCATCATTTTCCGGTTTAACCCATTTTAAATCAGCGTGATCTTTATCCCAATCATAAACGTCAATGCCGGACGGCTTTCCAGGCTCATCTACGCAACATTGGAGTTTGTTAATGTCATCATTTTAAGCAAAAAATACAAACCCCAGGGGTCCTTTGCCAAAACAGTTTTGGAATATGTCACTGAGAACAGGGAATATGTAAATGGATTAAATGCCCCCCCAAAAATAAAACTTACGCGGCTCCGAAGCGCCTAAACGATTTACCGCTTTTACTCTGAATTTGTACTCTTTTCTATGAACCAAATCTTCTACTTTGAATGTTGTTTCACCATAGGGCACTTCTGCAACGCTATGCCAGCCTCCCTTAACGCTCAGATCTTGCCTTTCAATTAAATAATGCACTAATGGACTCCCACCTGTTGACCCAAGAAAATTGACATGACCATAATGAGCAATAAAGGCAAAACATTGTTTTGGAGGGATTGTAAAATCCAGTTATCCATGCCTCATTTTAAATACATCAACTGCTAAGTAAATGGATCATTCTATTTTATATGACACAGGGTCCGACGTAGGGCAACCAAAGCATTTTTGATGGCTTCAAAAAGCCTTGGAAACCTTAAAGACGAACTTCTTACCATCATCAGCTGGCGGCTTCCATTTGACAACGCACGAGCTTTGAAATATATCACTCACATCCATGCTCGCCGGTGGATTAGGCACGTCTATAAAATATTCAGAATAAATAACAAGGAACCTATAAAACTGTGATATGAAATACCTTGGAAGTTTATTGTGATATCTTTTGTGTCCTCGCCTTGAGAATTACTGATTTTCACGGTAAATTTGCCACTCAGCTCCCTTAAAGGTTTCTTGTATTTGAAATCCACTCTGTCCTCCAGAACCACAACTTCCACTTCCTTCAACTGGAGAATCTTACCGTTGTGAATAAGCTTGCCTTCAACTGCCGTCTGCCGTGTTCCCAAAACTGTGATAATGTGATAATGTGAGTTTGTCCTGTTTTTTGTTCCAACTTTTTACCACTTTTTTTTACCTGTATATGGAACACTAAAGACTAAAGGTTTGCTAACAGGCCCTTCAACTTTATTTGATTCCATGTTTATCACAGGAGCATTTTCTCCTTTTCCAATGGTTAATTTACAACTAGATGTTAATCGTCCAGAAGCACAAACAATGTCCCCAGAGTCACCAATTTCCGCTTTGTTGAAAATGAGTTGATGGCGACCTCCGCCCAAGTTTTTAATTTCCACCCTACACAAATATTGTGGATTAATGTTTAATAGAAACAGGAAATAATTTGATACATTTTTCAAATTGTTTCAATGTTGTAATAATAATAAGTTGTAAATGTTGTAATAATAATAACTTGTACCTTTCACTCGTTTGAATGGGTTCTCCATTAAGGGTCCATTCTGTGGATGCAGTTTGGTCTTGAAGTTCAACTTCAAGAACAACTTTATCACGTTCAAGGTTATTTGTGTCCTTTAGTTTTTTGTTGAATGCGTTGCGATCTAAAATGTATTACATGGGCATTGTGGAGAACAAGGTTATCAATAATATATTTACATTCGACAACAAGTTCTCCTTCAGTCATATCTGCATTAGTTTTGCATTTAATTTGTCCAGCATCAGTAATTTTTACATCTTTAAAGATCAATTTTCGCTTTCTTCCATCTTTCACGAGTTGAACGCTGGAATTCAAGTAATGTTAATGAGCCCTAATGCAAGCTATACTTTCATTCATCATTATACCGTTTATCCGGTTTTATAAGTTCACCATCTTTGAACCATTGCACTTCTCCATCGTCTTCATCAAGCTCAACCTCCATGCAAACGTAATCTTTCTCAGTTGCGTGAACGCTCATCAATTGTTTTGTAAATTTGAAAGGCCATTCTGAGATATTTAATTGTGTAGACGTTTCATCCTTTTGTTTATCAATTCTACATGTGATTTTTCCTGCATTCTTCAAATTTGCTTTTTTAATAACTAATCGACAATTCCCAGTCATGTCTTTTTGAATGTCAAAATTGTCTCCGTCTTTAATTGGAGTTTCATCCTGAAACCAGGTGACCATTGCTCGACCACTGCTGACTGTGCATTCCATTTCTACTTCACGGTTTAAATATCCTTCATATTTCTTGTTAAGGGGTCTCAAAAATGTAAAGGTTGGATCAGCCTCTGTTTGATATCAATAAGTTATAAAATAACTCAATGGATATATATGAATTGTAAAATTGCTGTTACCTTCAACTGTTAAAAACGCTTCACTTTTTATTCCATTAATTTCACAAGTGTATCGACCCATATCATCCATTTTGGGAGTATTAATGATAAGTTGATAGGTTTCATCTTTTTGAACCATTTTATATTTGGGTCCAACAAACAATTCCTGCATACATTTGAAACAAAGCATGAAACTACCATTGAACTGTATTTCCTCAACTACATACATCTTTACGAATAAACCATTTCACTTTACAGTTGGGTCTAGAAAAGATAGCTTCAAACTGAACTTTCTTGTCCCGTCCTTCTTTGCAGTACTGGTCCACTAAAGGCTTTTGGAATGAATCTGTCTTCTACACTCACAAAATAAGGAAATCTTGTGTCATGATAAGTAATATTTTGAAACATAAATTAAGCAAGGTTGTAATCAACAGTAAATTGCAACCTTAACTGTAAATAAATAATAAGTAATTAAACCAAATTGACGCCGATGTTTCAGCTTTTTATTTGCTGCAAATAATATATGATGATGAAAAAGAAATGACAGGAAAGAGGAAGACGTTTTACAAGAAAGTTGTAAAATACGAGAGGAAGCTTCATGAAGCTGAATATAAAGCGTTGAAAAAAAATTGACACACAAGTTACAACCCCTAAGCACGGGTAATTCATTGAGTCAAGCCAAAAAAAAACACTGTCAAAAATAATTTGCAAATCCAATCTCAAAAAATTGCTGCTATACTAAATTCGTTCGTGACAATTAATTAGTTTTTGAATATTTCAAAACAAATCAATTCAAAAATAAAAATGTAAAAAACATTGGAGGAGGGTGGAGCGATTTTGAAAGGTTCCGATCCCTTAATAAAACCACAAAATTGGAGACAAAAATTACCCGTGCACAGGTTGGGTCACCATCAAACAGTTGAAAAATAAGTATAATTATTGATGATTAATTAAAGAGACAGGAAATAGAAGAATGATCGGTCTATAATATAACTCCAACCTCCTTTCGAATAATATGCTTCAGATCCGGCCAGTCTGGGATTACTTCCGCAAGCATAGAAGGTCGTCTTGAAGGACTTTTGTCACCTGGCTACATGTAACCACACCCATTCACTATTTAACATTCCAACTCAATTTGCAGGACGATAATACAACACAAAATCAAGGGAAATGCTGTCAATAATTACACACACACTGGACAAGGCACAGGGTATAACAACTATTGACTAGCAAACTTTCGTTCATTGACTACTTTTTAAAGAAGGACAATTTGTAGAAATTTCAAAATCCAAATATCAGATCATTGTTAGTTGTACCCAAACTATAATTCACTATGTTGTATTGTAGCAAAAGAAAGGCATATATCACAAAAAAAATAGTGATTGAATGACAGTAAAGAGAAGGAATGTATTGACGGAAGCCTTGACCTTGCCATGTAATTATAATTATATATGAAATGTTTTTTTGATTCAATTTATTTATCAATTTATTTAGAAATGCCTTCTTACCCTTTCGATATGTTTGAGCTTTGGTTTATCATCTTTAGGCGTTTCTTTTAATTCATATTCCAATTTTTCTTCTTGTTTTCCCCATTTGGCGTACTTTCTTTTTGCCAACATGGCACGGAAGTCAATCGCCCCCGCACCTATCCATCGTTGATCGTGTACTAAAAATATTGACAAATCCATAATTTACCAGAGACAAGAAGTTCACATTCCTCCGCTGCTTCACCATGTTTATTTGTGGCAACAATTTTATACATTCCTTCATCGCTTGGTTTTACTTTTCTTATGCATAATATTATCATATTGTTGTCCCCATCCGTTACAAATCTGTAACGACCTTCATCCATAATCTCAGTGACACCCTAAGGTCAAATATATGTTGAGCAAATGTTACTTTTTGTATAGACAATAGGAAACCTTATAAAATCTAAACGTGGGTACAGGGTTCCCTTCCACTTGAGCAGTAATATATCCCGTTTTGTCTATACAACATTAATCAAATCTTTCCACTAATAACCAATAATTTAAAGTGCCTATAGGAAATTGCACCTTCAACTGCTGTGTACTTTTGATCAACAATAATATTTGGAGGTCCAGCATTTCCCGTAGGTTTAAGTGGTGTAGATGGTTTATCAATTTTTTCTTCCAAATCTGCAACACTAGGACGTCTTTCTGTGCTAGGTCGGCGGCGCTAAATGAATCCATCATTATTAGACCCCAATCATCAACAATGGACGGAAATAATAGTTGAGCAACAAATTAGGTTATCATGTGTGAGTTATGACACGGAGATGATAGTTTGATGCAACAGCCAGTTATTGTTTTACAACATATACAAAGAGCCATGATAAATGATTTTGTGTGATTTGAATCAACTTGTCAGCAAATACATAAGAACAAGGGAAAAGTTTGGAAATTCATTCACAAAATCATTTTTACTGGACAGTAATGACATGATATAATAACAACTAATATATATGTAGTTATTGACAAGCTAACATAAATACAAATATATATATCTATATATATATATATATATATATGCTCGTGATATCGTCGTTGTTGACGAATAAATAATATGCAAGCCCACACAACGGTCAATTAGTTCACAAAAGAAAACAACACATTACAGGTCAATTCAAGAAAGATAAAGTGAGTAAGCTTCAAAATACAAAAAATAATAATTAAAGGGGAACTGCTACGTAAAAATTGAATGAGAAGACTAAATAAATCAATAACAACAACAGTGATTTTCCGGCATTCACCACGCCGGATGCAAATCCTATCCGACAAAAAATTACTAATACTATAGCCTGAAAAAACAGACTTTCAAAATGATTTTTCCATGCAATCAATTAATCTGGTGTATACAATGACAACTATATATAATGGGATGAGAAAGCAATACAAAATTACAGCATGTGATTGCCATTTTATATCTAAATCATATTATACAATTTTTTATAGGACACAATAAGTTCAAAAAAGAACATAAACCAATTTGCTGAACGTCGCTCATGCATTCAAACGAAATGTGGGAAATATATGCAGACTTTGTATTATGTAAAAAATATAAAATGCGTAAAATATCGTGCGACAGATCCTTCTGTAATGCAAAACTATTTAAAACAAATAAAACTTCATGAATCAAATAAAAAAAAAGTCCTTAAAATTTGGAATTTGAGGGGCATGCGAGAGGATTGAATTTTACAATTATATTTTATACTACGGACTCGGATTTCAGGACGAGGACAAAAATGACAAGCTTTGACTACTATGTAAAATGATGGACATGGACAAAGTGATTGAGAACTTGCAAAATTTCCACGGACCATCAAAACATTTGACACAACTCGCGAATACTAGAAATCTAAGAAAATTTCAGACACAATCAGATCAATAAATACATGTTTTCAAGACAATTTTTAAAACAAGAATTCTAAGACATTTGACAGTTTGTATTTTTTATCTTACTTCTTTTTTGTCCACAGCTCCACCAATTTCACCAGGACGAGGGCCTGATTTTTTACCGTGCTGTAGAATCCAAGGTTGATTTCAATATTATTTGTTTCACCATTATATAGTACATAATAATTTAATAAACTCATTTTAATTTGAAAAGCCTGTAATCATCCGTATCCGTCGTTGTAAAGTTTAAGTACGCAGAGGGAAAGTATTAGGAACTTTATGGTTCCATGCAATTTTATTTCATTCGGGGGGAAGGATAAAAATACATAGGGTGGGGTCTGGGGGGTGCATTGGGAAAAACTCCAAACTTTCAAAACAAAAATCGTTTAGAAAATAGCGTTTTCCAGGAATTCTTCTAGAAAACCTTACTTTCTTTTAATAAAGAAAAAAATACCATCAGCCGAAAATTAAAAAAAAATCTATCTCATTGTGTCATGCATGGCTATAAGTGTCATATTCCGGATAATAATAATAATATGCATGTCATGTGTTGATGCCACAAACTGTGTCACTGTAAAATCTCACCTGTCCAATACCAACCTCGCCAGGACGAAGTTTCCCACCCTGCGCTCAAAAAACATTAACATTGTAGCAGGAAACTCTATTGAATTGTAAAAATCTCCTTTACAAAATTGGAGGAGTCTTGTTGTTGTTTAAAAACACTGAAACATTAGATTTCTTTCTAGCAGGAAAACGTTTAAGCACACTCATAAATTTGCTTGAATATATGAAAAAATGAAATTCATATATGATTTATGTTTCCAGCTTTAATAGTGAGAAGAGTGCAAAACGAACGAAAAATGAGCGATTGGGAAAAAATGAAATAAAAATGGGTGAGTAACAAAAATTGTTAGCTTGTATGTTGCTGAAATGTAGACAATCAGTCAGTTCAAAAAAAAAACAGCAGAGCCATCAAAAAGGTCAAGGCAAAAAAAAGTATTGCATGTGTCCTATACATCTCCTCACCTTCCTGTCCTCCATAACTTCTCCAGGTCGTAGTTTCCTATGTTCCTAACAATCATTCATTCAGATTGTCATTATTCTTACTAAACAAAATTGTAATTCCGTAAAAAAATTAGGAATTCATAGTTGGCTGCAATGGTTTAAAGTTTCCTTTTCCATTGTAAGGCTACAAAATTCGTCTTTAAAAAAGGAATAAAAAGGGAGTCTATGTAGGAGTTATATAAATGTTTGAAGTCATAAAAAGAGAGGTAGACCGAGCAATTTACGGATATTTCTATAATACAATAGATCTGAACATATATCATCGTCCTTCAGCATGACGATAGATTTGATAGTCTTGAACTTAATTAAAATTTCGAATTTTACCTCATCCGTAATGATAAGTGATGGTCTTCGGCCTTCTTGTTCTGGTGGGATAAGGGATCCTCGACGGGACGAAGGTCCACTACCAGGTGCCAATGATCCTTTTCTGGATCCATCTTTGTCTGCAGATATCTCAACTTTTGGTGGTGGTACCACCTTTGGAGCCTAATTTTTATTTAAATAAAATTAGAAATGTGGATGATTAAAATTTAGGATATGAGATGGAATTCACATTAAAAGTGCAGCGAGTAATAATATAGCAATAGATGTTGACACAGATACATAAACAACTAAAACCCCAGTTTTCGAAATTATGCGTAAAAGTTAAAAAAGTCAATTATTCACAAAAAAAATTACAAGTGACAAAGGTATCATGCTGTCATCATAATCATTTGATGCAAGCTTAAAGGAATTTGTGATAAGATTTAAATAGTTTGGTTATTTTGTGATACAGTCGTATACATTTTGAGCCCTATTTTTATACTCGACGCTAAATCAGCTATTTGAGTGCCAATAACAAGTAACTTTTGCCAACGACGGGACATCAATATTTTTTTTATAGAACCAGCATTATTGAGTGAGCTCACATTGAAAGTTTATAATAAGAAAATCCGTCTTGACTATACCATTTGCGAAATTTAGTAAAATCTACAGATATTTATCATTTTTTATAATATGAATTGTATATTAGAACCTTGTCTGCTTAATCAGAATCAACAATGACTAAAACCCATAGGAGTCAGTGATGACAAGATGGAGTTTTGAAAGAAATGGAGATGAGCTCTGAATACGACAAAAATGCGTTGACAGATTACATAATCGTTTCCTTCAGCATTGATTTATATTGTCAACCTTCAAGTGAAAATGAAGTGAGACTTTGTATAAATGATATTGAGTTCATTAGAGGATAATATTAGAATAACCTATATTAAGATGGAATAAATAAGTTTGTATAATTTCCATTCCTTGGTAAACACCTATTAAAGAGCACAGGTGGTGTAAAGGTTCTCCATTAATAAGTGTCTTCTTGCTGCTCATTAAAAATTAAAGCAAAGCCAAGATGCTGGTAAGACAAGTTGTTTCTGACATGGCAACGCCAACATAAACAAAGCTTTGACTGTGCTGATTAATAATTTGAGGAAAAAGTGAAGGTCGTACCAAAATGCAAGCACACACACATATTCATCTGCTGAGACTAAAATAACTTTAGCGAGTCTTCCCAGCCCTTTACCTCAAGTATCTAATAGATTTCAATCATTTTAAATGGTTCTACCTGATTATCTTGAAATCATTCGAAATCTTTCATATGCCATCAAGAATAACTCTTTCTGGCACAACGCCAATATTATGTCACACTAGAATTTTACAAAGCAGTGTCAGAATACTAAAGTCATTGATCCAAAATGCCCTTAAAATATTGACACCAGTCAGACGTCGGTATACATATAAATATGTATACTGACGGATACAAATGAGATCTGACCTCAGCCCTTATCTCTAACTAGTAACTAGTAACATACTTAGAAACACATACAATAATAAACCGTCGCCGACTATAAAT
>JAAOWG010000099.1:0-41605 GCA_036491945.1 Paranurophorus simplex
GGGGGGGGGGGGGCAAGTGGGATTTTCATTCAATTTTTTTTTCTAGCGACCACATAAAGCAACTGCTGAGGAAATGACGAAATTTCACAGCGACGACTACATTCGATTTCTGAGAAGTATTCGGCCAGATAATATGACGGAATATAATAAGCAAATGCAGCGATGTAATCACACGTTCTTTTTTGTGTATGTAAATTAATTTTGAATTGTTGTAGTTAATGTGGGGGAGGATTGTCCCGTCTTTGATGGATTGTATGAGTTTTGTCAACTTTCTGCTGGTGGTTCTGTGGCTGGAGCTGTAAAATTGAACAAAGAGGCAACTGATATTGCAATAAATTGGGCTGGTGGTCTTCATCATGCAAAGAAATCGGAAGCATCAGGATTCTGCTATGTCAATGACATTGTCTTGGCCATTTTAGAGTTGCTGAAATATCATCAACGAGTGTTGTACATTGATATAGATATTCATCATGGGGACGGAGTTGAAGAAGCATTTTATACCACGGATCGGGTGATGACTTGTTCATTCCACAAATACGGAGAGTATTTTCCAGGAACCGGAGATTTAAGAGTAATAAGGCTTTTTTTAAAAATTCTTCTTATTTAATTTTTGTTGAAAAGGATATTGGAGCTGGAAAAGGAAAATACTATGCGGTTAATTTTCCCCTTCGGGATGGAATTGATGATGATTCTTATGATTCTATCTTTGCTCCAATTATGACCAAGGTTATGGAGACTTATCAACCTGGAGCAGTCGTTTTGCAGTGTGGCGCTGATTCTTTGACTGGAGATCGACTGGGTTGTTTCAACCTAACTCTGAAGGGTAAACATATATTATTGTCACATACATAACTCTGCCTGGTTGGATAATTAGTCAAATATTCATTTTTATACTATTAATAGGCCATTCGAAATGTGTTGAATTCATCAAGAAATATCATTTGCCTTTGTTGATTCTTGGAGGGGGTGGATACACTATTCGTAACGTTGCTCGCTGTTGGACTCTAGAAACTGCAGTGGCATTAGGCACAGATATTGCGAATGAATTGCCATACAATGACTACTTTGAATATTTTGGTCCGGACTTTAAGCTTCACATCAGCCCATCCAATATGGCAAATCAAAACACCCCTGAATACTTGGATAAAATTAAAACCAGGTTGTTTGAAAATCTACGAATGCTTCCATGTGCACCCGGTGTCCAGATGCACGGTAATACTAAAAATACAAGCATATTTCACTTACATTGTGTATATGAGCATACAAACCCCTTTATAAATGTCATTTAGCTATTCCTGAAGATTCTGTTATATCGGAAGACATCGACGAAGATACAAAAACTAACCCAGATGAGCGTGTTTCAATTCGTGCGTCTGATAAACGAGTGGCAAACGATAATGAGTTGAGTGATTCAGAGGATGAAGGTGATGCTAGGAAGGATCAGAGGTAATGTCTAGCATCAAAAATTGCACAAGTAAAATATATTAATTTCTTAATATCAGGTCTTATAAGACCCAGAGCCGCAAGCGATTAAAGCAAGATGAGAATGGAAACGGAACAACAATTGAAACAGCAAAGGCTGATATTAAGGCTGCGGAAACAGGTAAAGATGTACCTAAAGATAAGGATGGATCCGTGAAATCTGAGGATTCTGTAAAAGTTGTGGAAGAAAATGGCTCTAAAAGCCCTACTATTATTATAACAGCTCCCAAGTCTCCTTCTGTTAAGTCTCCCGAACCGGAAGAGACCCCAATGGAAACGGATGTTGTCGTAGAACCTCCAGCCGAAGAGAAACTTGGAGCTGGAGATTAAATATTTGCAAAACAAGTTGGTAATTTTTATTATTACTTATCTTAAAATGAATTTTAAAATCAATAAATGTGTTCCGTTTATTTCACTTTATTTCACACTTATAACAATTTCACCTTGCGTGACATTCGTTAATTATTTTTTTTGCTATAATAAATATGAACATTCGTTAGTAATGTTAGTATTAAATGTTAAAATCTGACTAAAAAAATTACATTCATCACAGATCATAATGCCTTTAAAATATAATTTTAATCGCACTACAATTCTTTTCAATTGCTACAATCACATTTTGGAGAAGGTATCTAGAGTAAATCAACTAAACAACATGTCTAGTACTTCATTTGGTATAAATAAATATTCATACAAGAGTCCTTTAAAATGACAACAAACATAAAGTAAATTAAAACCGGTTACAGTCACTGATCAGGAACGAATTCAAGTTTCAATTCGTTCACGATCAATATTATTGAGAGGTAGGTCTGTATTTAATAGAGCTTCTTATATATTTATGTATTTAATCTATATCTTATGAAGGTAGGATCAATCTAGGGATAAGAGGGAATCTTTACTTGTACGCTTTAGGTTTTGATATCTTGCTCCACCAATAATTGCAATAGGGCTAGTCTCATAAGTACGGACAGATTGATTGACAAAAAGGGGTGAAATGGTTCCTTTTGGACGGAACTGGACGCTTTTGACTTTATCTACGATAGAAACGAATAAAACTGGTAGCAAAGCAAATGCTAATTTTTATGCAATAGTATTTGTTAGTCATGTCATACATATGTCAATTAATAAACTATGCAACATTTAACGCGTACCGTTTTGATGTTCTGCTACATCAGGCAAATTATCTCCATCCTCTGGATTAGAGTAGTTGACTGGAGAGGATTCAGAAAGTTTTTCTTCAACATCCTAATGGCATTAGTGAAAAGAAATTAAGAAAACAACAAAGAAAAATATTAACATTTGCATTCAAACTACTGTTCCACATTCTCCCAAATAAATATAATACAAATACTGGTGCAAAATGCTGTCAAATCACAAACACCAGGAAAAGTAACCAAACCAAAAAAAATCAAAGCCCTTTAAGGGGCCAGCAGAATACTCAATTGTTAGTGAATCATTCAATAAGCCAATTCATGCCAAATAAAAACAAATCGTTAGCCATATAATTGTGACAATTGTTAGTAGCAGGCAACTAATATCTACATAGTGTCTATCTACAAAGCATGTTTGTTTGGTTAATCGTCTTCCAAAATCAGGCTCCCGTAGTCGTCCATTTTATATCTGCTATTCCTCATTTCCTACACACAAAAATTAGAATATTGTCTATGTTATTTTTTCTATTAGACCATCCACTCAAATTAATCGATTAATACGGAAATTAATTACCCTGAAAATGACTGACTATCAAAAAAACATAATACAAGGGTTACCCATGCTGTTAATGCATTTCTGAGAACGTGTTAATAAGTATTATTGAGTTAAACATTGGGATTGAATTCTGTTCCAGACTTTTCTGATACTAAACCATTTACAGCAATTATTTCAGGGACTTGAATGGGTGATGGATCTGTCATTAGAGTTACTTCGCTCGTTGTTGCAATTGAACTTTCAAAAAATCCGAAATATACCTTGTCGTCCAAATTTTGGTGATAGGATTCTGCTGAAGATCTAGAGTGAGATCTATCTTCTGATTCATTTTGCGATGTAGTATCACTTAATTCTCTCTCATCATCGTCATCAAGCTTCAAAAGCTCTTCTTCAGCTTCAGTATTCTGAAAATGTATTATGAGTTTCTTGAGAGTATCAATGTGATTCATGCAATTGCAATTTGACTGTTCACTAACAAAAATATCTCCGTTGGTTTTCTGAACACCATTTTGAACCTTATTGTTTTCAGTCTCTACCGTAGGAGGAATACTGTCAGAGTTTGTTGAACGATATCCAATATATTTCAATTCCGTGTTGCTTGGCTCATAGTATCTAACAGATTGACCTCTGTGATAAAATAAATCTTCGTCATCTTCTTCTTGTAAGTATTTCCTTATCTTGTATCTCTTGTTTAGCTTGTAAGCATAAACAAGTACGGATAAAACAATAATTGCAAGAAACAAACTGCAAATTATAGCAGCCACTGTTTTACAGAAAAAATGAAACAATTTGTCAAATAATCAAAGTCTTATATAGGATAAAAATGATATTACAATTAAGATAATCTTCAGTGGAATCAGGCGCTTCGTATTTTCTCAAATCCAGTAGCACTATTCTAGGTTGGGCTGCTGAAGTTCTCCAGTCTTGGGTGTCGACATTTTCAGGCTAAGCAGGAAAGTGAATATATATTTTATTCTTAATATAATAGAAAGGACATATTAAAGAAAACACATTTGTTAACACACCATTGTCAAGTCTTTTGATTTGGATACTTTGGAGGCTGGCTTGATAAAAGAGAAAGCTCCACAAGACGCTGTTTTTATTCCATCCTCTTTCTCTGTATACAAATATTTTTTTTGACTTTTCTTTACATTGTATCCAAAAAATTCGTCTAAAGGCCTAAGTTCTTGTTTGTCGACTGAAACGTAAACGTCTGAAAACAGATACAACAATACAATGTAATACAAATGTAATTAATTAATAAGGGTTGTGCAAAGACTTATTGAATATATAAAAAAGGATGCATGTATGTAAATAATCAATTATTACTTACTAGACAAGCACCCTGTAAACGTTTTGAATTCCGATAGATGTTTATACACCTCTGATTGTACGCCACCCACAAATATTTCGCCTTCGGAAAGAGTTTTATTAGAAAAAGATTCGTAATCAGGTTTTTTTGCTTTAAAAAATCCAATTGCTATCGGTTCCTGATCTACCATGAAAATTCTTTCAGCAGAATCTCTTTTATAGTACAAAGAATGTCTGGAACCATCAGCAAAATTTTGATACTCTACTTTAGTTCCTTCAGTTTTAGCCCCTATTATTTCTTTTAACACGAGGTGTCCTTGTGAATTTAATGCAAACATTAGCGAATAGTTTTGAGCTGGTATTTGAACAGTGACAAGTACTGCTTCCCCTCCTTCAATTATATTTGTAGAAGAAAATCCAAATCTGGCCTCAATTTGAGAAATGACACCTTCAGGCCTTGGAAATGTTTGACCCACATAAGCTGCATCTTGAAATGTTGCTCCACGCTCTAAACAATAATTCAGTAGTTAATTAAAAGCATCGAAAAAACCTCATCTCACATACCCTCGTCACACCTTTCACCTTGGTAAGAGGTTATCTTACAATCACATTTAAATATTCGCTTCTGAAAATCTTCAAGACAAACTCCACTATTAAGGCATGGTTTTGAATCACATATCATTTTACATCCTTCCAAAACATCTAGGAAAGTGAATGATAAATTACTAAACACATTTTAAGTGCTGTATTTTATTCTTGTTGTAAATCTGCTGCTTCTTACCAGTCATAGTATTCGCCAAACTACTGAGCATAAGTTGTTTATTGCCAATTTTGAACCCTCTTAAACAACCCAACATTCCAGGCATCTTGGTACTATTCGTTGCCGGCTTTACAGCCTTTGTATCAAATCCTCCAAGAAACAATTGATAATATTGTGACGGTTTTGCAAATGGTCTAGGTGGTGTGAATAGTTCTAGTTCTGGATTTATCCATGGGTTTTCCTTATATACTTCTAGTAGATTAATTCCTCCAGTTTTAACAGCCATATCTTCATTGACATGAAGGGTCGTGTGAGAGGAGTTTCTTAATATAGCAATTTGAACAGAATTGCCTTGATTCAAACGCTTTTGACGCAAAGATATTTCATAAATGAAATGTCCAACGTTCCACATAAATGTTACATTCGTTCCTCCAGTGATGTGAAGCTGAACAAAATTATTCAGGTTATCATTTGCATACATGACTAGAGCTTCATCATCGTAAGTTCGCAAATTAAGGAAAATGTTTGAGGTAAGAATATTTTGAATTGTACTTGTTGTGGATTCTAAGGCCTGTTTTTTTATGAAGGAATTTTTGCTCAAGAAGGTCAAACCATCGTTGTTGACATCTATAAATTCAGACTTCAAGTTACTTTATAAGAATCATTGCTACGTATTTATTTGGATACATATTTATCACAACTACCTATTTCACAATGAGATCCTGATTGAGACCACGGATTTTTACATTGACATGTAAAGGATCCCCTATCAACCAACAATGTACATAATTCCTTACATAATTCCGTCGAACGGTTCGAATTGTTGTCCATCATGTAAATTGAGAACTCAAACTTGAATTCTCATGACATTAAGAAAATATTGATTTCACCAATGCCCAAATCCTTATTGCATCAATATAAGTTAATGATTGTGGATTACATAGTGGTTGAACAAGATTTAACTCGACAAAATTCGAAAATAACGCTGCAGCAATTTAATGGACAACAATTAGGACAGTTCGAAGTTAAAATTTAATTGTATACCAATTTTCATGACAAATTGCTGAATTATTGCATGGATTTGGGTCACAGGATGGGGAGCAATCTTTTACAATATCTAGGGTACAAAAAAATTGTCAATTAAAGTTCACCAAAGAGATGAAAATGAATCAATTAAAGACAAAAGAGATTTAGACAATTTTTATAGTTCGCAATTTCAATC
Organism: Paranurophorus simplex; assembly: GCA_036491945.1. NCBI lineage: Eukaryota > Metazoa > Arthropoda > Collembola > Entomobryomorpha > Isotomidae > Paranurophorus > Paranurophorus simplex. The sequence continues at coordinate 6,483 of JAAOWG010000099.1, forward strand.
AAATAATCCTTTTAGTTAACGTGCATGATACACATTGTCAATTTGCTACTTTAATTTGTTTAAAATAAAAAATGCTAAACTATTCTCTCACCAGCTTTATGAAACTTCATGTATGAATACAAGTCCACAACCTGACCGTTCATAACTAAGCCTCTAAAACAACCAATAAGTCCCTCTTCCACCTCTATCGTGTTAAGATCAGTTCTATAAATTCAAATTGCTCTCAATATATTGGATTGGATATTTCTGTATTAAAATAATAAAAATAAATACGCATACTCTGGGGCGCCAGCAATGTACATAATTCCTTCGAACGGTCCAAATTGCTGTCCATCTTGTAAATTAAGAATTTGATGCTCTCCATTAATTTGAAATCGAACTTGATGTAAATCATAATCAATCCAAACTTGTTGCCATTCTCCACCAGATAACGATCTCTGGGAACGTACAGTGACCTATAATGTAAGTAATACAGTATACCTATAATTATATGTAAGTTTCAATTGTATTTTGTGAGTCGTCTGGATAAAAAAAAATTGTGGTGTTGGGGTATTCAAATTGGACATGTAGAAACATGGCTATATTTTGACTCTCAAAAGGAAACTCAAGTGCTAGCTTAATATATATATGATATATGTATATATATATATGTACATATATAATATAAGAATCTTATTTAAAATGTTGCTTTCAGGCCTTTGCCAAAGATAATTCCCAAGTTGAAACAAAGTACAAAGACATGAAGAAAACAAGAAATATTGAATATTAAGCTACGTCCAATGGTTTAATCGACTGAGCTATTATGTTGCGACTGAAATTTGCAAGGTATTTAGTTGAAGGATAAATAATCATCCATCAAGTGTACGCCTTATACTACAATTAAATTGCTACTTTTTGGTCAATAGATTACAAAAACATTGTGTTTGTACAATACTAATCATTGTTTACTTACCACTTGATCCCTTCCATTCAGGACAAAACGAAAAGTTAATTCTTGATCTACGAATTAAAAAATCATAAATTGAATTAATATACCTCGGCACTATTATTATCTAAAGCATCAATAATTCTATTCACCATTTGTTAGAAATACTGAAAACGAATTATGCTGCTCGTGCAGTACAGGTTGATAAAGCAAAATTGCTGATGATCTTGTTGTTCGGAATGAAAATGCCAAGTCTCCAGATTTCCAACCTGGTAATAATATAATGTAATAATATAACCTGTTTAATAACCAACCTGGTGCTTCCAAATAGGACCCAAACGTTTTGAACGTTACTACATAACGCTGTGTATCTAAAAATCATTCAAAAAAGTAAATCAATGCAAAGGATTTGAAAACCCAAATAATATGCACATTCTTACTCGCTTCAACACATTCCAACGGTCCTAATGTTATTCTTGCTTTGGAATCCTTTGGACTATCTCTTGGATAAACAAAGTTCAATTCAGTTATTGCAACGCGATCGGGAAGGGAAAAGTAGCCATAATCATTGAGCCATTTTTCTTCTCCAGAATCACAATTACATTGTTCCCCTTTTGAACATGTTCCATCTAAACATTTATTTACTTAAACTACCTGTTGTTCACAGCAATAATCTCACTAATGTAGCATGGACATGTGTTACGATCTGCATCTCCAATGCTTACAACCTTTGGCCCTTTTCGATCCGCTGATTTAAACCAAGTAAATTGATGAAGACCCAGTTTTGCCTTGAAGCAATCATATTTTATATGTTGATGACATTGAACAGACTGAGACACAAGGTACATTAACATGTCTAGCAAAAAAAAATGATTAACCTGGCTGAAAATTAAACTGAAATTGTATGTATGTCTAAACCTGGTGTAAACTCTCGATATGTTAACTCAATCTTGTAATCCGTTCTATTGTGTTCCGTCCAGATATCCGTTTCGTTTGCTAGATTATGTTCTACTATTGTCTTTGTTAATCCGTTCGTTTCCGTTTCAAATCTGTTGATTTGAAAACATAATTACGGTCAAGGTCTCTGTTGCTTTTAAACTACATGTGTATTTATTATGTACCTGCATTTGACACGAGCTGGAGGATAGGGTCCCTGAGGTAAAAAAAGAACAAGTTTGCAATAGTAAATAAAAAACATCAAATTTAAACTAAGCAAAGAAACATTCATGAAAATGAAAACATATATTTAGGTTGAGATATTCTTGGGGCATAAATGGAAGTAAATAATTTTTGATTGAATTGAATACGGGTTTCATAATTATTTCTTTGGTTAAATTTCACTTACATTTCCATCAATGTCAATTTGGAAAACGCCAGACTGTGTGTAGCCTAAAAGTGCTAATTCTTCACACGTTCTTTTAAACATTGCTAAAAACAATATCATGTTACAAAAATAGCTTGAAAAACAATTTTAAGCCCACCGAAATGGCAATGCTTTCCCGTATATCCAGTATTTCGACAATCACATGTAACATTGGATTCAACAACTTTACAGGTTCCTCCATGCTCACACACATCTTTAGAATTAAATTATTAAATCAAAGCGTTTTCCAACAAATTAATTTCACCAGGTCGTCTACAAGGATCCATGAACTGACAGTTATCTAAAGCAATGTCTCCGATTTGATCTGCTGAGCCAACAATTGTCCGACCGTCTATGAATTTTCCTCCAATTTCAACTCTACGAATGCATCCAAGCATGCCTACATAGATATACCAGTCATCATAAGGCTTCAATAAAACTCCTAACCAACAATATATGTAAATATATATGTACACCTCCATACCTAAACTTGGATTAAATACAGAGGTTCCCAACGTAATTACATTTGATGTAACTTTCAACTTGGGGATTTCAAGATTAGATGTAACATCGTCCACTTTTAGGACGACTAGGCCTTTTGATATGTGTAGCTCAACCTACAAAATATCAGGCAACGGTTTCAAAGTGCTGAAGCCCAACATTTTTTTAAGTATTACAAAGACCTACTGTGTTCCATTGATTTGTTCTTTTTTTATAATTAACAAACAATGAAATTGGGGAAGATAGATCAGCATAATGGTGATCCACAAAATAATCAAACTTGATTGTATTAACAGAAAATTTTAGCTGTGGAAAACAAGAATAATGTACTAAAAAAATCATGCTTAATAATGTTATAATAGTTATACATACAAACCTCCCAAAATCCTTCGTCATTAAAATCGGAAATTGCATCTGAATATGCCATTGTTCCGAAAGTTTCATTGCTTTTAAAGGAAAACTTTAATCTTAATTCAGAAGAATCGGAATTTGTCACTGTAAAGCCTGAATCAGCAAATGGTATTGTGATTGGTATATTTTGTTGTGGATTGCAATTATTAAATTCAGCAGGCATCAACCCATGATGACGAGCTTGGTGCTTATTTTCCTTCAACTCCACAATAATTGATTTTGAATTGAAATAAACCTCACTCAAACACCCAACAAAATTATTGAATGATTGCAAACCATTCCGATTTTTAAGAAACAACCCTCCACCTCCAACATGAACATCAGGGTCAATGTAAAGGAAGTGCTTTAAACTTTCGTTTAGATAATAAGTGCTGATTTGATGATCTAGAGTTATTGTGACGTTATTCACTTCATGAAGTATTGTAACAGTGTGCCATATTCCGTCTGTAACTTTCTTTTTAAATTCTGCACTAATCTGTTCTCCATCTCCAAAGTCAATGTCAACAAATACACTTTGGTTGAACAAGGAAATAGCGACATGATTATGGACTATTTCTCCTGACGCATAAAAGAGAATGGAATCGTCCAATTTTGTCTGCAATGTTTTAAACAAGTTTTAGAAATATCATGTACATACATACATATTTTAAGTGAGAGTTACCCGAAAGCGTAAACTGATTCTATTAGTATCCGAATGAACTCTATCCTATACATGGATTAAATATATGTAGTTTTAAACAATTTCTCGACAAAGAAACGTAGTACGCACCATCCATTCGTAAACGGTAAATGTTACATAAGAATAGCCATTTAAACTCAGTATAGAGTCCGCTGCAGAGCATGTTAAATTATTTTTTAAAGTGTTATTTTCGCTTATTTTTTAAATTATATGTACCTGTGTCCTTACAACCCTCTCCTTTAAATTGTGCAGTAAAACAATCACACTGGACCTGTAAATTCGAAATCAAGAGTAAATAAATATGTACATATGTACATATTCATATAATCTGGAACTCATTCCTAAGTTCCTGAAAAAAGCATTTGTAGCGCAAATTGGATAAACTTAAATGTAGAAATAAATATTTGTTAACAATTCGTTTAAATAAACCATTTAGCAGTAGTTATTAGAATGGGAACATTTACAGATACTTACATGATCATAATAATTGATACATACAGAATCTCTGGAACATTTTAAGGTCGGTTCCCAACATTTGCTCACACAATGTTCCTTTATGTCTTGATAATTTCTAGAGATAAGAGGAGTTAACGGAGCAAGTTCCAAAGTCTCAGATTTAGTTGGCGTTCTTTCTAGAACCAAATTTTTGATGCAACCAACCAAAGTATTTGCAAAATAAGAAATGTTTGTGCTTGCATTATTTCCTGCCATTAGACCTGCAATTTTGCAAATTGAAATTAATTAAAATTGTTGCTTTTAATCCTTATATTTTGAGCAGTTCAAATGCAGTCATTACGCTTGTTGACATTAATACATCCATTGAAACAATTTGGATTAATTAAAGTTGCAACCATCAAATAGATAACGACTTACCCCCAATAAATATAATTGAATCAAGGTCAACAGATTTATTTGTCCCATACAAAGGATGCTCTGAGAGTCCATCGATTTGTTTCGCTTCCTCATCATCATCTACTTTGACGGAAATTAAACTTTTATTAGGATCAATCATAACGTTGACTTTGTGCCATTCATCTCTGTTGAGACCCCGTCCAACGGCAAGAGTTGTGGAAAAGTCGCCAAATTTATGTCGAATTGTTAACTGTCCTTGATCTAGCATGACGTACAACTCATATTTAAGCATGTTCACAGGACTGTTTCGTATTCCATGATATACTAGAAGCGCATGTGGGATTCTTGTACGAAATTCGAATGATATACGTCGACGTTCTCTAAAATTATATTTTGTATTGTTGTTATTAATTCTAGCACTTGAATTAACTCTACCTTATCTGATAATCTGCAAGTTCTTGTGGATCAATTTGAATATAAGACGAAGATGATGCAAAAGTAAATGTTGTAACGTCTTGATTAATGTCCAGCGTGAGATAAGCAGGAGCTGGAGGAAGGGTTGTTTGGGTATCTGTCTCTTCATTTTCTGTATTTATTTAATTATTTATAACATTGAGCTTTGTATGGTTTCATAATTATTCATGAATTAAATGTTAATTGTTTAAATTCATAATTACGTAACTAATTTTAGGAATTAGGGGGATAGGTAAATGGGTAGTGCTATATGGTACGAGGTTGGCTACATATTTCAGCTTTTAAAGAATCTTTCATTGGTTGAAGCATTAAACACTAATTACATAGCAGTACCGCAAATTATCGCGACTGGGTTTAGTTTTCAAAAATGTTAAGTATCACAGCTCAGGAAACTATTAAAACGTGGCATTATTTGTTTACTCGCTAATCTTTACAGTTGTTTGATGTAAATGAATTTGAAAGTGAGTATGAAATTATTGTTTTACCTTTGATGCTACCATCCAAACCTAAATGAACTCCATTTTTTACATCCTCGTCAGTAAGATTTCCAGTGCAAATTTGCATGCATGTTGATTTATCATAAAACCCATTTCCATTGCCACCACACCCACCATATAGGAATACTAAGCATTCAGATTGCTCAGGTGAGAAATAAAATTTGAATATTTGTTTGGAACAGTCGCCTCGATCTGGAGGCAGCATGCAGAAATCCGCTATGGAATAAAAATGCAAATTCCAAATGAAAAAACATTTCAATCAATACTGTCACTGGCTAGATTATGTATTAACGCACGCACATGAAAATTAGTCGAAGGATTATAAAAATCCAGATATTTCTGGCTTATGTGATTTGGTCAATTTATTATTGCAGGCCACTCCATTGCCATTTGATTGAGAAAAAAACAAGGCAAAAAAAATCAGACAATAAACGCATGAATATGAATTAAGTTGGCCTCAAAATCTCAACACTCTCAAAGCCTCGAAGCCTAGTTTATTTATTGCAATATATATTCAATCAATCCAATATTATTCACATGGCAAGGGGGGCATAAGATTTTTATTGATTCCTGTTTATATGCTTTAATTGTAAGTTGTGGAATTTGATGAGATGGATGAGAAGATGAGATAAGTAGGAAAAATCAACACGAATAATAATAATTTAGAAATAATTATGACATCATCACCTTGATTGCTTCTTGTAATTTTTTTAAACAACACAATACGAACTTTTCAAATTTCGCCATTGAATCATTTCGTTCCATTTTTGAGCTGTTTTATCATACGGTAAAAACTACATACAGTAACTTGATCCCTAAGAAATAGGAAATGCTTCGGTATTTTTCAGATATCATCGATATAATGTAAATATATCCTGAATTAAATAAATATCAAATGAACTTGAAAGCAAAATCATATGGTAAGACTAAACTTGAAGAAGTTTTTTTATGGCAAGATAATCACAACTATGCACGCGCAGTAATTCAAGATGCAAGAAGGTCATAAAAATAATTTAAAAAAAATATTTGATCCAAAAACAAAAAAGATTTAATAAGTTGCAAAGGTAAAAACTTTAAATCCACACTTACGACTTTGCTGAGATGGTTGAATAAAGTTAAAAACTAGAATGATTCCAACAAAAATTGTAGGCCAAGCCCAATTTGATAGTTTATGAACATTTTCCAATTTTAATTCACTCATTTCTATTTCATTACAATACTTCTCTTTGGCACTACTTATTGGCAGTGAATTGCTTTTATAATTTGACCGTAAAAACTTTAGTCACAACAATTACTAATGCTTCAGTCAATTTATATTTTCAGATTTCAAACAATTTGACACATTTTCACTATATATTTATTTATTTGATCAATGTATTCACCAGTCATAGGCCACAAGAACTGAAAAGTATTTCAATGTTTGTATTTCCTAACAACGTTTTTGATCAAAATGACTTTTGATTATGTTGATTCGTTCGGAGATCAAAAGTGTGAAACAAGAACTGATTATGCATTCATTCAAACTTTGCAGAGAATGAAGGGACAAACAGATTCAACTTGTTAAATTTTATCCGACTCATTATGTTGCTTCATTTTCACATCACAAATTATCAAACTGAGACACAAAGTCAGGTCTACTTTGGTAATATTTTAGCACGTTTTAACATCTATCGCATCACTTGCTTATTATTTATTCAACAAGAAAATTCTGCAAGCATTGTTTGCCACTTATTGCAATTTATATGAGGTTACTTGCTCAAAACGTGATAATGAATTTAATAACGTGATAAATAGCTTATGTAGCATCTACACTCTAATAATTAAATCCTGGATCTGGATTGAACGACCGGCTTTTTTCTTCGTGATTTAAGTTGTTGACTGTCTGTATATTGAAATCTGAGTAGGTAAAATTTCCATTTGTTTTATGACATAATACATGGCTCATGAAGGCTCTCAAGCGAACCATTCTACATTTCCACAGCTCATTTAATATTCAATGATTCAGTGTTATGTATTTGCACAAAGTTCTTCCTACTCATACTTAACACAAAACAATACACAATGACCGATTTAACTTATCTTGTTTAAACTCCATATATCTTGCTATTTATTTATTAGTTGGATACGGTTAAAAAATATTTTTTTGGTAGATGGAATTCTTTTATCTTTCTGAAGTTTGTTTTTGAGATTACTGAAAAATGCAATTGTACTAAAGACTCAAACCAGAAAACAGTTTTTTTATTTTGTTTTTAAATACTTATTTGCTCACTCTACCAGCCCACTCTTGTCGTTAAGAATTGTTTACGACCACATCGCTACAAAAAAATGTAAGATTAAAAGAACAAATGTTGAGATATATAATTTGTCGTGAAAATCTCAAATGGGTTTAAACTAATGCTACCGTTGAAAAATGGCTGGTAATTCCCTTTAAAATTATCCACGTATCCATTCCTAGTAAATAAACATGGAACTCAACACAGATATTCTTAAGGGCAGTCTAGTATTTACATAAAATCTACGTTTTTTATTCCAGATTTGAATTCTGATATTTGTTTCAAAGTTTGTTGTAATTCTCGACGTACATAAATATCGTCACGTACACCAAAAATGCAACTGGTTGCGAATCTAATGTGATCTATGTATTTAAATTTGCAGCACAACTAAGGAAATATTTTAACTTATGTACATCTAAATAATAACTAATGGAGTGTAAAACTGATCCAAAAAGTGGATGGGCAATCCCATCAAGGTTTTCTTGCATTTCCAACTCTTTACACCACAGTAAGATGTAATTTGTTAATTTGTATACACCTTTAGCAACTTGATCAAAACACATGGACGACTCGTAGTTTTACTTCTTATTAATGCTGTACTAATATTATGTATAAGATTGTCCAAAAGTAAGATCAATAATATTATTGAATTGAAATTGAAATTCAGTTGCATTTATCAACAGACGTTTCATGTCTTTCAATTTCATCCAGTTTACAGACAAGCATTTAATGTAGAAATCACCCAAACAAATTCATATCTTGCTTTCATAAATATTTCTCATCTTTCTGCACTTTGTCATAATCAACAAAATTATGAAATGCGTAAAGTTATCCGTTTTAACTCTTCAAAATTTAAATATTTTAAATCATAAAATTTCCATTTGAGTGAGAAAATATATCGGGAAAATAATTATCAAAAAATTTAAACACAAACATGCATAAATAAGTGAGAATCATCATTTGTTGGCAACTGTCTGTATAACCTTTCTTGCATTGACTCATTGGAGGTACCTAGTGCAAGCCTTTAGCACTTGTAATAAAAATCTTTAATGATAGTACAGGTACGATCGTACAGGTTGGAGTTTGTGATTGATTTTGTATTTGTTGGTTGTACATATATTATCTACAAATCATTTTTGAGTATGATTGGAAACTAAACTAAGAAATTGCAACACATGGCTCATTTTCGCTATTTCATCAAGCACAATGATGAAAAATATGAAGCAAGTTTTAATCTGCAATAGCGGTACTGAATATCAGTTTAATAAATCCTTCCCAACCAAACAACCATACCGTGATCATTAGCCATTTAACTATTATAGTAACGAGTTTGTTGACTCCAGTCAAGTAATCAATTGTTTCGTATTTTATTTATTTCATTGATGAGACAACTTTCATGATCAAAGGAAGGCTTAATAATCCACCATTTATTAATTACCCATTCAAAGGGTATCATTATTGTGATTGAATGCATTGGATGAAAAAACTGGATACACACCTTTGCAAAGTGAATAATCAAGAATTTTATTTTGTAATTTAAATACTTATTGATCATACTAAATACATATATCAATTGCAGTTTAAGTTGAAAGTCAAGTAAGAAAGAAAAAAATCGAGACTTGTTATTTTAATCAAGCTCTGTGTGAAATTTGAAATTCTTTCCCACTTTTGATCCGATAAATTTACATAGTTCCTTCACACTGAGAGTAACAATTATAATTTGCCCTACCTTATTGGATGCAGCAAAGATTTAATTTGTTCTGAAAGCTCTTTTATGATTTCTTAAAATTTTCCTATACAGTTAAATACTTCATCTTCATTTGTCCAAAACAATTCCTATCAATGAAATGTGAGTGAGAGTGATAAATACAACAATTACATTTCCTGAATAAAAGTTATCCCCCCATATACAGATATTCGGATACAGTCATTTAACAATATGGATGTATTTGATATAGATATTGATCTTATGGGAATCTGTGAGTAATTATAAGATTGTTTCGCATAGCAAATGTGATTTTCTTACTTCCAACAATGTACATTTATGGCATATGCTTTAGCATTCAAATTATTTAGACATATAATGAGCTTCACCTGTTATCTTTAGTCTCACAATGACTAAGATGACATTCATATTTCGAGAAACCCTAAACATAAAAATATGCCAACTTGAACCCTTTCAATTTCCTTCAAAAGTCAATATGGATGCTATGCTACCTTTCCAATATATTATAGAATGTCAGCAACCGAGTGCCAAGTAAAAATTAAGACAGACGATTACCAAAAATGTAATAGCTCAACAAGAACTGAAACTCAGTAGTATTTAAAATTGTGTATATAGTATAAGCAATAAGGTAGAACTAAGGTAAGATACTAAATATCTTAGAAGGTAGAGACAGGTAGGCCATTCAACACACTTTCGAGGCATGTCTTCAGTTACTATTTGGTGTTACACCAGTTGAAAGAACCTTCATCAGTGAGCATCAACAGGAAATATTTTTGTTTAACCAGTCAATATCATTTTGAAGCTGTTTTCATCTTCTCATCTAGTCCAGTCCACCTAATCACCTTCTACCGGAAGTTATTACTGCTAAATAGATCATTGTGATTATTGTTTTTGTGAAGTATTTCTACCCGGACATTAATATTTTTTCAGTTCAGTTGTACCTCCAAGAGACTAAACCCACATAATGTATTTGCGTTGGGTCATAATTTCCATCATAAACTAATAAGAATATAACCAACATGAAATTATGGGCAAGGAGGAACTTCGTAGACATGCATTAGTATGATAACGGTACCTGTCGCACTTAAAATTGTTGCCTTTCCATCAACAACTTGCATATTATGAGAGACGGGCCTGTAATTTCAAAAGAATCTTTAAGCATTGTCAAAATTAAGGAAATATTTATGTGCCAGTTGAAATACACCTTTACTAGGTCACTGTGTTTCCCAGACTGAGGTGCCAGTTGGTCAAATAGAAATAGTTTCTGGACAACAGAAAGAAACATAATTCTTTTTGTTTGTCCTATTATAAACAACCGTGTTTTTTCGTATTGTATTGTAAAACGTTATTTGAACGCAAAGAACTGTGCCGTGTGACAATGCATAAAGTGACTGAGAATTAAGAATGGTTTTAAGGACTTTCCCAGGATGATTTGTTGACATTATTTACCATTGTGTGCAAATGCAAAGTGACCAAAGGAATCTTTTTTGGTGGTGATATTGATCAATCAAGTGTTAAATCGGCGAATGTTAATAAACACTTAAGGATTGGGTACAAGATTAATTTCTTCTTAAGAGGTGAGTGCGTGCTTAAAAATGTACAATGTATTAGTCGGCTCTTGTGCGATGTGTTACAGAGTAATTGTGTCGAGATGAATTGCAAGTTCTTTGCAATTTTTTTGACCGTTGTTGCAATCATATAGATGAAGATATTATGAATGCAACTGAAAATCTTGTAAAAACCTTCCAAATTGTAAAACCTTCAAATGTCATTAAATGAATCCAAAATTTCTTGAAAATTATTATTGTTATATTTGTCAAAGATGTAATTGAGTGTGAAATATCAAATTGCAAACATAACGGGAACAGTCAACCGTAATTGCACAAATCTCGCGAGATTTTATGACAAATCCTTGACTTTGAAATGTCGTAAAATGTGTAAAATAACATAACGTTATTACATACATACGTGACTGCAAAATTATGAAATTAACCACAATCTCTCTACCTGATAGAACTAGAACTGTAGCTGTAAAACATGAGACGTGCATCTTTAATTTAAAATTTCATTATAATAAACCAATCAGTCGAAAAAATTAAGTTGATTGTGATGCGTCCTTTTGTTACTATTATTTTGTTAATAAACGATATTTAAGTTAAGAACTGTAAGTTAAATAAATAAAAAATATATTACACTGTAACTTGTAAATTCAGTTTGGATAGAAATACATAAACGCATATACGTAGAGTCAACATCTTATAGGTTGTTAAATGCATACAATTGAAATGCATCTATTAACTATGTACATCTAACCTGTAAACATTTTCTCTACAAAATTTAGTAATGCTGCAATCACGTTTATATACTAAGTAATTTTTCAAAAGAATTTATGGAAATGAGTTTAAAATCTCGTGGGATCCTGAAAGAGAAACGGAAACGGATTGAATTCCAAGCAGTGAATGCAGTTCTGCAGTTGAGCATTTGTTTCCTTGCATGGAATGAAGATAATTTTTGAAATTCCTTTCGGTTTTAAGAGATTGCTCTACTTTCTTTCTTCAAGCTTTTCAATTTTCTATTCAAAAAGCTATAAATAAAGGATATTCAAAGCCGTGATTGATATGAAATCTTTCGGGAATAACTTTCAAATACTGCATGAGAATAAAGTGTGCAAGATTGTTTATTTATTAGACAAATTTTTTCAGTGCTTTCCAATAGAATTGGATAATGAAATGATGGATGTCAAAAAATATGCATCCATAATAAAATGTACAAAAAACCATAAAGGTGTTGGTTTCATTGTATTTCAATAAAAAGAGATTAATGTATTTTATTCAGGACTTGGTTCTTGTTTGTGGTTTATTTTCTACCTTTCATGGCATTTTTTTGTTAGAACAATGAGCTTGTCTTGTATTTCCATTAAAGGTAGTATCAATATCAATCTCTCTGATCAATAAAATAATAATATTAAACAGCAATTACCAATATTTTTTAAAATTCTATAATAGTAATGGAGACTTCATTCATGCGCAATTAAATTGTAATATTAAAACAAAAATAATATGGCTTTGCTACGAATGTAAACAAACTCTGTATTGATTGCAATGCACAGAAGAAATAATAGAATGTTACTTCTAAAATTTATTGGTATTCATATAATTGGAAAGAAATGAATAATGATGGACAGTCAAAATGTTAATAGAATTTCGTAAACCGTTATTTCAACTAAACTAACCGACTACATACATTTACTTATTTATTTTGTTTTCTTTATGATGTGAAATAATATTACGTGTAAATCACTAACAATTACGAGCTGACTTTAAAACATTTTCTATCACTAGAGTTCAAGAAAACAAGTTGAACACGATGTAAAGGTGTGACCGGTCTTTAGATCATGTATTAAACTTTTATCTTCAGTGACATATGAAATGCGCAGGAATGTATTTAATTAATTAATTAATTTAAATAATACCTTTCTCTACAAAAACGAAAAAACGATAACAGAGAAAACTGGCACCCTTCATGGTAAAATTGTGCTTATATTTTGTTCAAAAAAGAAATTGACCTAATGATTACCAATTATTTTTGTTGGATGTATTTAAACGCAAATTCTCCTTGTGATGGATATTTCCAATAACTGGTGTTTCCTATATATACATAAATATTTTCATCTTAATATTCTAAGATAACGATCTTATTTTAGTGTTAGCCATTCATAAATTCATTCATACAAAAATTATGCTTGAAGATTAGAACCATACAAATATTAGCCTGTTTTTTGTTTAACTTATAAAAGAAATCTATTCACAAAAAATTGCTTGTTGGTATTTTCTTTTTGATTGTAACGACCAAATCGAGACGTTGAATAAAAAGCCTTCAAAGTAGGTAATTTAGGTTTACTTTACTGGTTTGGCTAAGCAACATTGTGTTGTTGGTCAGATCAATTGTCAAGAAACTAGCAAGTTGGTCTGGTCTGCAGTTAGTTAATTCATGAACCAAATTATTATACCGGTCTCACATCTTCTGTGCTCTACTTTATCCTCCATTCCATTTTTATAATATGTATGCATGTGTCTATCATCTTATATTCATTCATGCATGCAAAATGTCCCTTCACTTCACCTGCACTTTTCAATCTAGAACATAGAAATACTTATTGTTTGGCAAACAAGTTTCAATTTCAGACACGGTGGCCAAGTGCTGGTTTTTACACAAGGCAATAAAATAGATCTCCTTTTTAAGATTCTCTAGCTTTATTTTTTAATTTCACTCAAATAACCTTTGAAGATGGGCAGAATTTTCACATGAATTCAATGACAAAGTTGATCAACTCGATCCATTGTAAATAAAACATGGTAGTGCATTTTGTGGTTATCGGTGGACTTGTTGTGACGTTGATCACAACAATTTTTGTTAATCGTCGGATTTGTAATGGTTAAGGTCCAAAAGTGTTGTCGAAAAGGATGCATTTTTGATGCAACACTTTACACTTTTGTACATTTTTGCTGCTATACACGATCAAAGTGCAAACAAATTCGATCTGGTTAAAGAGGGGCACATTTTACAAAAACGTAATAATTTTGTTCTCTTTTCGGTTTGCTTTATCTTCATCTTACCATGACACGTTTGATAATGCATATCCAATATCTATCTGTAAATTTTTTTGAGTTCCCAATAACTTATATTCATTGCAAAATGCAATAAACTAAATTCAGTAAAATTAGAGATGATTCATATTGAGTAAAGTTAATATTTGTTTGCAGAGATTATATAATTCAAAAAAGGTTATTTTCTTTTACCTATTTGAAAATGGTGTATTTTTAGTGTCAACTAGTTCGAACTATCACGATCTAGACAAAATAACGGAAAGAGATGCAAATTAAAAGTGGAGTGGAAGAGACAATAATAAGATGAGGTTGAGTCTCCAAATCTTTTCTTTTATCATTTCACTCTCTCAATGTGGCAAACGTCGTGAGTTCACGCCCAAATCGTGATTATAATGATGCATAACTTTTCATCTTGGGACGACATTGACAAATTTTTTGATATGCTTCAGATTTTGTTTAATGCTGAATAAACGAAATGTCAGGATTCAATGTTTTTTAAATAATATAAATAATATTAATTACTGCAATTCAACCGAAATGACGTAAAGCCTCTCGATTGTCTCGATAAATCTTTATAAAGTAATAACAAACTTTCCAAAAATTAGAAATACGTATTTTGTATCTGACATGTGTCACATATAAAAACATCCACAATCCACAAGCCCATATCACGAATGAATGCAAATTTTTTCCTACCATGTACCATCATTGTAAAAAATATGCAAATTACTATAATTTTATAACTTGAGTGAACTCAATAGCTTTAGGTTCCTTTTAATTTTACTTCTTTAGTCATGTGAAATAACCGTTTCCTTAATTCTTAGATTTGACCATCCCAATAACTAAAAGTAAGTACATATTATTTTCTGATGGTTGACAACTTTCACTGTTGTCCAAGAGGTCGTGTCGTCGTGTGCCAAAAGGCAGAAATTCGTGGTCTGCTGTCAAAAAGAGAAGCATTTCAATTGAAATTCCAATTGAAATGTAATGCTATAATGATTTTTCAATCAATTATTATAATATTTAATTTTTGCTTGATGGGTGATTGATTACACTTTCTTGTAGCACAATTTAATAGCATGAAATGAAGATGTACATATTTACATATGTATATATGCTTATTTCAATGAATTATAATTTAAGCTCCACACTTAACCTGCGATTGCAGTAAATTCTAGCAATAATTAATTTTTAAAGCTCCGAAAATGTTTGGGTATTCAGTATTCATCCAGGAGATTGAAAGTATGAAAAATTATTTCCACTCATAAACAGAAACACTATACATGTAGTACATACTTTCTGAAATTATGTACCTATATTTGTACTTCGTCAAGTAGGATTCAGATGCAATTGTGAAGGGATGAAACAATTGATTGATGCCTTATTAAGTACAAGAGGCTTAATTCCAGCAAATTTTTTTTGTCTTGCCGTTTGTCTTGCTCGTAAATGCATATGCTAATTCATTTCTAATTAGCAATTACTCTATAATATCTTACACTGGTTATCAGCAACTGCTTACACATACATTAATTGCTCAAATAAATATATATGTATGTGTAGCCCAGCTATTAAATAGAAGACAAATCAACGAAATCACTAAAGTCATTCAATTTGTCACCTAAGCAAACAGATTGCGTTTGAAAACTCTTGATAATTTCAACCTGTCATTGTAGTTTTCTCGCTGGCAAAGAAATTGTAAGCTTATGTTATTTAAATTAAACTGCAGATATTTGCTTTACTCTCTTAGCTCAATCAAATCAATGTAATTTTTCGTGTTTTTATGGTTTTTTTTTTACATTTTGACATTTAATGGTCCTTTGCCACTCATTGCACAAAAATCAACAAGTGTACTTATGGGCAAATAGTTTTATGGCAATTCTTCTGTTGCACGACGAATTTTTCGAATCAATTAAATAAGAAAATGACTGATGAACAAAAAAATGAAGTAGCAACCAAATTATTTGCACAAGAAACGCACGATGGCATTGCCAACAAAGTGTAAAATATAAAGTTTCGTTTTTTCATTGCTTTTTCATAGTCAGTTGAATCGACTCACCAGAAAATTACAAAACCTTCAGGACAGAAATTGACATGTAATACATCAGTAGCAAAGTGTTAACTCATCAACATGTAAAAAGCATTTTATTCAATGTTTAATTGCAACAGTCCGGAAGCTTTGACTCAATGGAAGTATTTTTGTATTTGATTTGTTGTATCTGTAATACACGTACAGATTCATTTTGTTGGTTGTGAAAGAAATCTTGAACGATTAATTTGTTGTTATTTGGAAAATAAAAGCAAAAGTATATAAAAACTAGTTACAACCTAAAAAGGTCAACTTTTTTATTTTCGAAACATAACACCTTAAAATAAGAAATCAAAACCTCGTTTAGGTTGTAACAGAATATTATTCAGTTGTCTGTCTTCCTTTGAATATGAAAGTGATATTAGGAGCACAATTGATTCTGTCAAACTAATGAAATCAATAACATTCATGCCCAACAACATCAATGACAATCTAAATAAGTAGAACATAGGGTAGATATCGATTAAAAGACACATTTTATTTGGATACAAGTTTCGATTAATTTCAAATCAACTTTTCCTTTTTAGTTCATTCGCAAGGTTTTAAAAGCGCAAATAAATGTTTAGAAATGGAAAAAAAACTTATGTAATATAAATTACAATTCATTCCAAGTATAAACTTGTCAAAGTTATAAATGCAATGGAGCTTTGATCTGAATTTCTCTGTTGTTCTTTTTAATATCTTTAGTCACGATTAATTAAAATTTTTTCAACTTAATCTCGATTTCTGCATATCAATTACTTTTGACCTGCTCTTTGTAATACAAAATACAATCCAAAATACAGATAGAATATATACATATGTAAGCTTTCAAAACTTAGTTCATTTTATTACTCAGAAGAAAAGAATGATTGACTTATAAATTCTAAATGGTTAGCTATTCAAAAATCAATGAAGAAATTATAGAATACTACCTGCTTATTCTTACAAAAAATAGATTTGAAATGACATGCACTGAAAGTTTAAATATTTTGTATCTCGCAGATGAGTCCACGAAATAGCAAGCTTGAATCAAGCTCAGTGGAACAAATCCAACCCTCAGGGCTTGTTTCTGAATTATTTCACTGTCAGACATTCAGCAGTTTATATGCTTATAGTACTATACAAAGCATCTCTTTCTCTGTTGGATACCGTATGAGGGTTTGAATTGGATGATAATCCAACTTCACTTATCCCATATTTGTCCGTGGGGGAATAAATAAATATAATATAATAATGCGTGTGGGCCATATTTATAACGATGGCTTAGTGTAAGATTTAAGAGGAAACCGACAATGTGTTTACACTTTTCGTAGACCGAGTCTCTCTTTAGTGAAAGCCCTCTGGGACAATGTGTCTGATTCTATTCTTTATGTTCTGTTTTGTAGGTGTAGGTGTTTACTTTTAATGGATTTTCTTACGACTAGTAATTAGTCTACTGGGAATTAATTTTGGGGTCAGTCCCTCAAATACCACAAATGATTTATGACATTGCATGCGTGTTGGTATTCAATTTCAAATACTCGTTGAATATTCTACAACTTGATCTGATCCGTGTGCCTGGGTGCATCACATATATGTATATATGTCATCGGATGAGATGCAATTTTTTGGAAATTTTTCTGCGTATAGGAGGAGTGCTTGATTGCAATAAATGACTTGCAGAAAGAGTATATATTGAAGATCACGAACAACATGAACAAGTCACAAATTTTACACCAAAGAATAATAAAGGTGTGGCACATTGTCTTTTGAAATAATAATAAAGACGCATAATCAACCTCCATACAACTAACTCCCTTGCTTTCAATGAGCAAATCACTAACTTTTTCTCTCATTGACATTCA
This sequence comes from Paranurophorus simplex, assembly GCA_036491945.1. NCBI lineage: Eukaryota > Metazoa > Arthropoda > Collembola > Entomobryomorpha > Isotomidae > Paranurophorus > Paranurophorus simplex. The sequence continues at coordinate 24,703 of JAAOWG010000099.1, forward strand.
AAGAAAAATGTGTCAGCAAAGATAAGTCAAGTTGTTGTAACCATAAACAAACTTAAAATTCTGTTGACGATTCATTCAACATTATCAACATATAGTAATGTCACAGGTTTACTCTTACTTGCATCTAACGGGCTTATCCCAATCCCAACACCCACAAAACATTCTGCATAATAGCGAGACAAACTAAAAAATTTCTCTTTAGTATATTTGTTGAGATTAATTAATGTGTAAAAGAGAAAAATTCACACGGTCAATGAGAAATGAAATATTAAATTATGACGAGTGGTTTAGAAAACGAAGCCATATTTTCAACAAATTGGGTAGTACATTCAGCCAGTCGGGATACAGTGTTTATTAATAAATTTTAAAATCACAAATGAATGTTTCTTTTATAAATATCCAACTGATTTAGGACAGTGTATTAGTCAGATGAGATAAACTTTAAATTGGTAACTCAAAGGAATGGTGAATAGTGGTAGGAGAAAGTGAAATATGACAGACAAATTTGTCATTAACTAATTGAACTTTTGTTTTGGGAATGGAGAATAATCCTAAAGGTTTGCATATTGAAGGATGCTTTTAGCTTTTAATTTGGAAAGCTATTATTATTATTATTGTTATTATGCCTGCTGAAATTGTCAATTTGAACAAGTTTCATGTTTTAAATCTGATTAAGAGGTCGATTTCGTTTTCAAATTTTCACACGTCATAATTATTTGAGTTTTGGGCTTAAAAGGTTTGTTCTGGTTCTCAGAAATTTTGATGCGTGTAGATTGAGTAGTTTTACCAACTAGACATACATACATATTGTCTTTATGGAAATGCTTTAGCTAATAAAAGTGATTGGATCTCTCCTGCTAATGAGACGAGAGTTTAATAATTTAACATTTCAAGCACCAAAAACTGCTGAGAAATTCATTCATTCAGATTTTACTCGATCAATGACAATTGATAATATGGATTGCCACGATTCTCCAAACCGTGATTAATTTTGAAATAGAAATGCAATTGTCACCAACCTCAAAGAGGGTGTTTCTTTTGCCATGCGAAACTGAGACAATTCTTTGTCGCCATTTGCCCTTTCCTTAAGAGCAAAATTTTATTGTACGTGGTCACTCGAGTGTACTGATGTCGACGGGGAACTACTCATCAATTGTATAGTCATTGTGCTCCGCATTTATTTCATGCGACATTTCTTGGGAATACTTTTGCTCAATTTTTCATTAATTCTTCATCACTTGTGCTCTAATTACAAAATGAAGTGGAAACGTGCTGAGTATCACAAAGAGTTTTTCTCTAATATGTAAATACAAATAACAGTTTTAGAAATAGGCCTAATCACTATTTTTTTTATTAATACCACGCCGACAAAAGGGCTTCACAATGCTAAGTGTACACAAAGTAAAAGTTTTCTCAATAGTAATTATTCTTTTTTTATTATTCTGTTGCAGGTTAAACAAGTATGGATGAGTGGGTCACTCTGCTAATGAAGTGAAAACTAAATACGAATGAATAAATATCAACAACAGAATTAGACAACATGAACGACACTCAAATTCATTCAAGAAATTTGAACCCAACATCCGAATTTAATTGTATTTTAATTAAATAACTTCAAGCAGCCTCAAAATGATGAAGGACTTCTTTGATCCAATATATTACCAAACCCCATTGAAGGTAAATAAGGGCATAATGTCCTAAACAATATAATATCATATGCCGTTTTGTGATTCACATTATAAGGATTAACAATATTGTTACTGGATGATGAAGTTGTACATATTTCACCATGTTCATATATGCATATACCACTTTTGCTGTAACCTGCAAAACATCACCTTTAGCTCCAACAGTGCGGAATACCTGTTGCATATATCTTGAAATAATTTTGGCCTTAACTTCTTTTTCATAATTAATGGACAGTCAGTCTCCAATAAACAATAAAGCCTGCACTATTGACTTCTTATGTATCTTCACCAAATCTCCGTTATCTCATGAATGGTTCAATGATAATCATTCACCATTTTACATGTACATAGTACATATAGCCAATCGTATTTATTCACATTCAGTGTCAATTAAATATGGTCATTGTTGAAGCATGAGAAACTACCCTAATAAATAAATATGTACAAATACATCATACATAGATTTGTTGCTGAAAAAAACAAAACAATGTTTCCAGATGTAACACATGCCGGGGTAATTAAAAATGCTGTAAATGACCAAACTTGAGGATTAAGCATTATCACGTCTCATCATATCATAAATATGTCTCTTAACTTTCTAATGGAATACATTGCTTGTGAAAAATCCAGAGTAAATGCAACAATTTGCTTCTTATGAATAAGTAATGACCATCAAATCTTAGGGTAGGAATAGATAATTATGTATCATTAAGCACGTCCACTTTCAATGTGATGGGGAAAAGCAGTTAATTTATGCGTTCAAATATGGACATCGTTGACCTAGATTGATTCAATAGAGGACAACCTTTGGAAAAATTAAATGTCGTATTATGTACGTATCATATCATTTCACTTTTTGTAGTCATCTATTGTAACATTTTAGCAAATTGCAAAAAGCAACAGAAATGTGATAAACTGCTGTATAATTTCTGTAATTGACGGCATGAAATACATTGCTTAAAAAAATATCAAACTCCAAGACGTTAAATTACAACCAGGAATTTTATCACGTATTTTATGTGAGTTGTTGACATTAAGATTTTAAAAGCGCCAGGTTATGCAATAAAGACAGATTTAAGTTCGTGATCATGAATTAAAGATGTAAGAATGTAAGTTTTTTAGAGAACTGTGAACTTGAAACAATACACCCTATGTATGTATGTCGTGATCACACATAACATAAATTGAAAATGTTTCAGAGGAAACAAAATGTTAATGAACCTGAGACACATTTTTGAACAAAATTATTTTAAATCACTTCCTGACTTCCTCTCTGAAGTTAAGCAGACCTGAACTTGTAATATACATACAGACTAACTATTTAATAACTTTGTAAACCAAACAAAGTAGATATAATATTTGTTCCTTAGCAAGACTGTCTATTCTAGCTTCTCAAAAAATCAGATTCTAGTTGTCATCTCTTGTCACAAAGCCATTCAATCATTCAATTTCAAACATAAGAATGATCTAACAAGTCCCACGCGATGTTGTCTTTTCTGAATCTCTATCTTCGACTTTCCTTTGATTTCATTTTTTAATTTCAAGTAACCTATTACAGGTTATAGTGGTCGTATTGTATTGAGAAACAAATGCAAAACATGTCAAATACTGCACGATCTTTTTTATTACAATGGTACATAACGTACAATATATCTAGTGATCTTGTGATTTAAAACTTTATGCAGGAGTTAAAATTCATGAAAGATGCAAAAGTGACAGTCTACCGGCAAAAAATGCCAACCTACGCACAAGATGATTATAAGCCTTAGCAATCAGGAATTAAAGAAGTATGTATGTAATTTAATACTAAAGTGGTTGGTAGAAATACCGCCGTTTATCGTTAAGAGCTGAATGAGTATGATGTAAACTTGCTGGGATTCAAACCTGAGATTAGCCAAATTTGCGTAGGGTGCGTTTTGTTTAAGCCTAAACATTTCCGACTTGGTCATACAATCAAACTAATCGTATTATACATAATTCAGTTTTAAACGGAGGAATTCTACGACAAAAACACATCATCGCTTCTTCTCAGCCTTGAAATGTTTTTTTACCAGTCTTGAATTGAAGTATTCATAAAAATCTCTGAATATGAATTAGCGAATCTAAACAAGTCCCATTTAGTCACACCCCTTTTTTTCAACCACTTTAGCGTTGCAAATTGAATCAGACTGTTGATGCTAAAGGAAATCTTTTGTCTGCAGGCGTATTCAGATAGTTTTACGATTATCATTTAAAAACCTGCGAATCGTTTTCTCCACACGCGGCACCAGTATGTATGAAAGTTGTTTTATTCATTTCTTGTAGTGTCTAACAAATGACCTTTACTATAACGTCTTTAATTTATTTCCAAACTATGAAAAATTACATTGGTCACGAGAAAAATACGAAATTTATACATTTTTTTGAATTGAATTGAAGGTTACATCACGAAATAATGGAAGTCGCTAATGCTTTATTCAAGTTTTAGATTACTTTTATTTCCTATGCGGTTTAAGAAACCGACAATTCACCATAAAACCATAATAATTTGGCTTTTGTGTTGGTCAAAAATTATTGACACTGGTTTATGATTTTTGTACTTTCAAGGAAAAACTGTACATATTGAACAATTTACATGAGATAAATATGCAATGAAAATATTCCAGCGTTTTGTTGTCTTGTCCGCTTCAACCTGAAATTAGTTGTTGTTGAAGCATAAATTAAAACCTGCATCTGATCTTGAATCGAATTAGGTATATTATTTTTGTGCTTTCATGCATTTTATGATTCTAAAAATACTTGATGTTCAAAGGCAGTAGGGGTAGAAAGACGATGAAATAATAATAATACCATGCTGCCCATAATTGTTATATGAACAATCGGATTCTCCAAACATCACATATTACACGTTCACTCAGTCGGATCCCTTCCATACTTAGCATTAAGTCTTTGTGTTACACAACCATGCAAAGGTAAAAGAGTGGATGCAACAATTCTTAAGACGCTATATAGTAGTGCCACGAATAAATGAGTGAAGGGGGCAGCGATTGTTACATTTTGCGAAGGTTTCTTTCAAGTTTCGTCTCATTCTTTAGAAAGAGTTCAAAGGAAAGGTTTTGTAGTTCATATAAACTACATAAATTTGAACAGTTGTTTTCGCTTTAAATTTACTTGTGGGATTGATTTTTAGTTACATATCTAGTTATGTTTAGTGTGTAATTGTTTTTATGACCGATTAATACAGTGAACCATTTTTGTTTATGTAAATTATTTGTACCAGACCGGATGTTGCTTGCTTAATAAGTGGAAATCCAAAGTTTACAGTTTTCTTTGTTAAATAAACTTAATCCCGTACACAATTGCGTGCTTCTTCAGGATGTACTGATCAAAGTTGGAGGATGGGAATGGAACAATGTATGAGAATCCTTTCTTTTTTTATGATACCTGTCTCATGGATTGCACTAGATTGCACAGATTAGTACACTGCATAAATTTTTAAAAAATTTATGCTTACTTACTTAACCAAATGGCAGCTAGATTTGTTTTTTAAAATAAGTTTTCGTATTTAAAAACCCGTCAACTGTACATACATATTCAACAAAAATGTCTTTCAATACCGAAAAATCACCTCGTACTTGAAATATTTATCCGCTTTATTTAAGGTTCAAAAACACTCGATTTTATATAACAAAAATAAAATGCTATTTCAGTGCTGAGGACATTCATTGAGAAATATATAATGATACATGATATTCATGTGAATATTAGCACAATAATTATTGAGAAATCTTAGATAAATTGTAAGTATAGAATATATGTACATATGTAGGCAAAGTAAGTTTGACTGATTCTTTAGATTTCCTCATGTTGCACTTAATTGATGTTTTTTGATAGGTCAACATGATTGTGCAACATTTCAGTTTAACACTATCTTTTTTATGGGAAGACTGAATTCAACATTAATAAAATGAATCTAAAATGTTAAAATAAATTTTCCTAGACATGATTGAACAAAGAATGTGCAACTGACCATACAGCATCAATATGCACACATAAATACAATTTTTGGGAGTTGTCTTTAATTTGGCTCTCAGTGCATATAACTACAAATTAATACAGATAAATGGAGGAATTTGAAAGATTATGCATAGATGTGAATAAATTACGTGTCAGTAGTTTATAATTGGTTAGCTCACTTGATGTTATTATATGTAATTTGGATATTTTATTAGCACTTTGGCAGTAATTTGAAGTTCATCAAATTGAGTATTTATTTATCAAGAGTAAACAACCTTGTGTGAAAAAAAACGATTTAATGCGTGTCACACCCATTTGCACTAGTTGTTCTATTATGTACCCTTGTTGTTGTGAACTTCGACTTGATTCAAGCTTGACATGTCATAAAAGGTTTGACATTTGAATTAATGCTTCAAACAAAAGGAACGTAATTAAGAACAACTTCTGTTCGTTTGTTCACTTGATAAAACAGAGCAAGTTGATGCATTGTTTCCATATTTGTCGCGTCTATCTCATTTACATTTCCATACCAACCGATTGTTTTGATCCATTGATGCTATTAAAAGCAAAGTTAATTCCTGGCTTAACTCCGTATTGTCATTGATATTGCATAAAGAAATAACGGAGTCATGACAACCTCAACTAAGCTAAAATAATTATTAATGATGTCTCAATTTTCAGACTCATATGACATTGAACTATTCAACAAAATCATATAAACCCATGAACTACAATCAAATTGGTGGCCGCGTGACCAAATAATTCCACCTGATTCAGCATTGACTATCACCATGCTTCTTAATAAAAAACGAATGACTAGAAAATTCATAAAAAGTAATTTCTTCCAACCTTGTCTACACATAAAAGCATACAAAGATCTCAAAAGCTTCCGTGTTTCTATTTACATACAAAATTTGATAATGCTATGAATGATGGATGATGAATGTGGAAAATTTTGCTGCTTTTTGAATTTTATCTCATGTTCAATTTAAATCGTGTATGTTGTGTCCTTTAGAGAAGTCTTTTAAACTGAAACACCAAAGTGTCATTTTTTAATTGCAATATGAGCTGATGGTTTTCAAGAAATCGCCTTCCCTTTCAAGTCAGCCAAGGTATCATCTATTAATTTTCAATTTATTGTGGGATGGGACATCAAGATGGCTTAAAAATAAACGAAAGTTTGTCCTTCAAAATTTGCAATTATGAGTAAAAGCCTGATACCAATCAAATACTGCATTGAGTAAAAGTAGAACAAACCCGGAGGTATGTACACTGAATAAGCTTCCAACCTTATATTGTTAAATCTAATTTGATGAATGATTGGATTTATTACAGTAGACTGAACAGATTTTATAATCGTTTATCTTTGTTAAACGCTGAAACATCTGTATCGCTTTGGGTGAAAGAACAAATGCTAAATGTATTTTATATTTGATATTTGATATTAATGCAAATTATCTGCACTGCGCAAAGCGTAAACTGTTTATTATGTAGAAGTGAAGTGAAATCAACGACAAATTATACATTTGTATCTTTACTTTTCTTTGCACTATAATTTGTTAAACCCAAAATAAATTAGATTGAAACTTCATATTTAAAATGAATTGGAAAGTGTTAATAGACAAAAGTAATTAAACGATAGAAATGTTAAATATTCTATTTAGTAAGGTTTGAGACAGTTTTTGGAATTAACCTGACATGCAAAATCAAGATGCAATTTCCTAAAACAAACTCAGCCTCTCTCACGTCACATCAATCAAACGTATAATCATGTACATAAGCGCTCATTATAATAAATAAATCTACATATGTAAGTAAATATATAAGTATGTGTACCATCTTCCATAATAAGAATTATCATCATTATTCATTTACAATGTTGCATAATCAATAATTACTATTAAATGAAAATAAGAGCTTTAGTTCCCATTCATTCGTAGATGATAACCATGATGTGAAACCACCCACTATTCATCAAAGCCCTTAAATTAGAACACCGTACTTTATGATTGCCAACAGCAAAAAATTGTTGGCCACGTAGTATTGGTAGTAGTTCTAAATTCATTCAATAGTTCAGTACCTTGAATTCTGGGCTGGGGTAGTTGACAGGATCCAATTTACATAATGTAAAGGTTGATACAATGTAGCAATAATAAATAAATTGTGCATACAATTAATGCAGACAGTAATACTTAATGTGAACCGACCAACAGCATGTAATAACCATACTATTAGCTGCTTATTATGGTGCATTGTTTTAAAGTATTCTTGAAAGACTGCATCATACAATTACATATTTAAAATGCAAGTTAAGAATTAGGTTTATGATTATGGAGATCATTTAATATTAATTGCTGTATAAACAAAGGATGCAATTGCTATTGACGTGTTTCTTAAATCGTTTATTTTAATTTTCAGGGACTTGAAGCAATACCTCAAGGGAGTAGACCAATCAAGAAAAGTCACTCTGTTATTAGCAGCAGTGGGGGAAATGTATTGGGGAGATTCCTAAAGCTAGGAAAATCACGAAGTGCAAGTGATGCTCAAGGAAGTTCCAAACCCCGATCAATTTGTAATACAGAAGACTTGGAAGAAGATTTTCGGTTATCTCCTTCGGTATTAAACAGAGGACCAGTTGACAGAATGGTACACAAGTCTAACTATCGAAAAGATATTTCTCGGTCTCATTCATGGATATATGGATCAGTTAAGCTCCCTTCGGATTTACCCTTTGGTTACAGTTACGGAAATGGAAATCCATCCGGATGTGAAAGCATTTATGGGGATGGAATTGGTCATAACAATAATGGACAACTACCTAGCAGCAGATGTCAAATGATGGACATGTATTCCACTTGTGAATGTTGTGGAGACTTCCTAACTGGGAACGGTAGTAAACCCTGCAAGTCATGTGCATACTGGGCATTTAGTAGTAAAAATGGAAAAAGCAGGAAGCGAGATGATGGAGGAAATGCATTTGTCAATAGCGTGAGAAAATTAACTTGGAAGAGCTTGAAACAAGTTGTTAAAAAACGACCAAGTATTGATAACTTAAAAAAACAAGTGGGCGTACAAATTCCTCTAGAAATGAATAATTTCGATGTACTCTCAGATCCCAATGGTGCTGTACAAGAACTGCATAACCGGATGAACGGATTTTTCAGCTATTCCCAACATGCTTTCTCAACGGATGAATTACAACCAAGTTATTTCTTTCCAGAAAAGAAAAATATACATTCAAGTTGCTCAGATATTTTTAGAGATCAAATTCCTCAAGCTACAGCGTCTGTTCGATTGAGACCCAAACCTTCGCGTCAAACTTGGCAATTTAACAATGAGTCGGGTCCAGTTGCAAATTGTCAAGAAGAAAATAATGTTTACCATTCTGAATGGGATTTAAGACAGTGTATTCCTTACGATGTGTAAGTCCAGTTTCATTTTTTTGTGAAAATGTCTGTTTTGGGAACACTAAACGTAGCAATTAATATAAATAAATATATATTTATACCTATTAATATGTATAGATATATGTATATTTAAAGCATTAATTCATTAAGATAACTTTATTTTCAGGTGGGTTAGTACAACTAGCAATGTCAAACCTCGTACAACAATGCCACCCCCAAGATCTAAAACGCCAAATCAAGAGCCAAACAGTGGAAACATTTCTTTATCCAAAAGTACTTCTTATCCATATTTGTCAGAAATTAGCAAAGCTTCATCTTCATCCGGTAGAGATTCTAAAATGGATGGAAAATCAAAAGCCAAGTCTTCTAGTTCAGGTTCAGTCAATAGTAATAATAATTTTGACACTGTTAGTCTGAGGAGTGTTGCTTCTACTGTCAAATCTGTCAAGTCTACGAAATCAGTTTGTTCTAATCCAAGCAAAGACGTTGTAAAAAGATCAAGTATATTATCTGCCGATGTAAACGCCTACCAATTGTTAAAGGCTCAGCAGAAAAATGCCAAAACTATTGCCAAAAAAACCGTTGTTCGAAATCAGTCAAGCAATGATGATATAATCAGCAGCTCCAGTGATGACTTGAGTGATAACGCTCTAACGGCGGAACCTCACATGAGAATTGCAGGACAGAAAATTTATATGCCCCCAAATCAAAACAGGACTGTAAGTAACGGGAAACATCATATCAACACCACCCATACCACAATTGAAAAAGTTTGTAAAGTCCCAAATACGAAGGAAAGAAAAATTCAAATAAGTGATGAATGGGCAAAAGAGATTGAAAGCTCCAATTTGCATCCAAATAAATCAAACAGTCAACAATTCTCAGGGTCAATTGCTCGTGACGGAAATGTCTTGAATAATTTTGAGATAGGAGACACAAAAAGACGACAGAGTATTGGCAATAGTAGCACAACTGGGACCTTTGCTAGTCTTAACAATTGTAATAATAATGATAATTACCGTGAAAATAATGGGATTCGATCAACAAAGCCCAATACCCCCATTGATAAAAGTACGTCTAACAACAAAGTACTACTTATTAGTTCGCATAATTACATTCATCACAATGGTCCAAGTCAAACACATCGTGACTATGATGCGCAAGAAAATTATCAAGTAGAGTTTGAAGAATTTGTTTTCGAGGACACTTTACATAGCCCTAATTCAAACTTAAGTGATGCTTGCGAACTTGAAAAGGAAGTTGAAAGCAATAAACTTGATCCAAGGAGTAATTCAACTTTCGAAAAAATTCCACAAATTGTGGAAAATGCTAAACACTCCCTTAACGAAGAAATTAAAGATTTTTCACCATCAGCGTCAGGAGGAAGTAATGGCGTAAAACCTAATGATTCCGGTAAACTTGGTGCATTAAGACGAAGGCGGAGTAGGAATGGTGGCAACAACCCATGTAAATTGATGAGAGAAGTGATTTACGAAGAAGAATTAGAACACGAGCATCAATCTTCTTTTTCACACAATCAACATCCTTCTAATAAGACGCAAAATGAATATGCAGTTAAAATTGTTGTGCCACATAATTCTACTGGAACGATGATTAGCGATTATGTTAAACCCATTCTTAAAAATAGAGATAGAGTATACGACTCACCAATTAACAACCATAACGGTTTCAATACTACAAATGAAAAGAATAATGTCTCTATTTCCGCAAGTCATTTTGATAATGACAGTATTTATTTCGACTCATCAATCTCTAATACTTCAACACTAACAAAGAAGAAAGTGCAATTTGATCAAAATAAAGTCATAGTCTGTGGGGGTGACAGCGGTCCTGATTCTGATGACTATGGAATTAATGATGAAAATGATAGGTGCACCAAACAGGAGAAATCAGTGAATAAGTGTAATTATGGTAATGAACAAAGTTCTTGTAATGACAAAGATGATTGTCAACAAAATAATCAAGAAAGTGTAAGTGTCAGTTTAAAATGCAATAATTCATCAAAAAAGTCGACATTAAAAATTAATCATGATAATCCAACACAAAATCAATCACAAATACAGAAAGTACGATCTACATTTGAGGAGGAAGTTGCTAGAAAAGCTGCATCTTTTGCACTTACAAGACAAGCCAAAGAAAAGCAGGATGCCGAATTACCTCGGCTTATGGTTGAGAAGTCCGTGCATAACGTTGAAGAATGTTTTGATTTGAAAAGTAAAGTCAACAACCTTATACAAAGTAATTCGCATCAAAAACCTGCGTCAATTGCATCAAACAATATAAAAAGGAAGAGTTGTTTAAAAAGCACGGATTCCAAAAAACTGCCAGATTTTACAACTTCCCAAGAGATTGGCTCAATCGTCAATCCTCCACAAGTTAAGGAAAATCCTCCCACAATTATTGGAAAAGCAGAAAGACACTTTACAAAAAATGCAAAAACTTCTGGTGGTGTGGCTTCACAAATAATGAAGGCGAAACGGATGGCAAACGTTGCCGTTGGAAAAAACACATCTAACTGTGAGTTATTTTTAAGTTTAATTTAAAATGAAATGCTTGCTTTGGATTTTATCCCTGAGTAATTCTTGGCATGCTTAATGACACACAGAGAAGGACTGTTTGAGGTCTAATAAAATGTATAAAGTGATGAATGAATAGCGGATAATTGTGAAGATTTGATGTAATATTTGAAATTTCAACTAACCAGCATTAAAAAATGTTAAATGTTTTTTTTAAAGAATAACGGGTTTGCTCAATCTTAGAATTAAGCTTATTATATTATCAAATAAAACAAGCAGTTAAGTTCTTGTTGAATTTTCCTTAATATCTTGAAATCTTGCAAGTTTTATGAGCACTGTACGCAGTAATAGAAAAAGTGTTAAATCGTCGTTTAGCAAAAGTCGTAAAGTATTTGATGAGTTGAGATTTTGTGAGTCTATTCACCTCTGTTGATTCTATCGAGTATAATTTAGCCATGGAATGTATCCTTTGTGAACATGAGTAATTAGCAAATTATGCATGACATTTGATTATTTGTCGCAAAAGTCGCATCCTATGGGTCTTACCTTATCTGAAAATTATTTCACTCGAGTCTCCATTCAAGTTTTCAATAAATGCAGTAAAGTTGTATGACATAAAAGACAACTGTTTTGTGCCTTATAAATAGCAGCACGTGATAAACTCTCGTGTTGATCCTGTTACAATAAAACTGCCGTGTTTCATTGAATACGCTTAAAAATAGCAGAATCATTCTCTCAGAAAAGCTTTAATACAAACCAAGTTCTATTATTCTTCATTTCATAAAACATTCCGTGGAACGGAATCTAATTACCGCATCGAGTATAAATTCACTCGCATGACTGATTTAGTAAAGAATATCAGCGTGGATTACATTTCACATAATCCGATGGTTCCTTCAATATCCTTTGTCAAAGTTTGCATCATCGACATTGCAAAAGTGAAACTTGATCTGATTCCCCTCAAAATCCAAAGTATATTATGTTTATTAAGAGTGCTGTGGTCATGATGATCCTGCTGTGATAAGTAGGGATGAAATAAGGCTTTACCTCAATTTTAATTCTACTTGGAATTTTCTTGTCAAGTTGAGGTTTAATCATTTAATATTTCTAAATGAAGGAATGGATGAAATGCGTTTTATTGTGGCATTTTCTGCACCTGTCAGCATCGTTTTGCAATCATTGATGAGCATGAATGTGTGAAATAACTTATTATTATTTGTACTTTGGTGGAGTTGACAGTCCGTGAACTAATTTAAAATGCCTGCGTGTTCTGCTAATACTTTTTATGATTATGTCAAATACGCTCAAGAAGGAGCATGTTATGTGGGAGGTGGAACTAAAATTCAAAAGTTCTATGAAATTATACAATAATAATTTTTTTAAATAAATATATTTGCTTTATTTATAGTTAGTTGTTGCACGAGTCATTCTTAACCAATTCAATAATTAGCTGACGGCAAATTGTGCCAATAATCGTGATGCAAATTTTATTAAAAATGCCGATTACTATCATCATCTTTATAATCATGGAATGATAAGGCAGGAAATTGAGTATTTTACTCAACAAGGAAGTAGACTTGTAAGGGTCTATTGCTCACTTTTTTTATCACCCGATTTCACGGTTTCTCGTATCCGACAGCTTGCGTGCGGATTCAACGAAATTGACTCCTTTCTTCGAAGAATTGACAAGCCTTTAACACTGGCGTTTATTTACAGTACGCTCCCCATGACGTGTTAGATATTTAAGCTTAATATATTTTTACTAATTTTGAGCTTAATTGACTTTATGCTCACACATAATACTTTTACAATTTCATAATAACAACGACATGTAGTTAATTACTGAAACAAAAGATTGTTAGACAGATTATACTCACGAGGTCAGCTTAAATTTTTATCAAAACTCGGCTACTATGTCTTCCACACATGTACATACATATTTAGGTGTATTGGTTAAAATAGATACCATGCATAGATAAATCATTGATCAAATCAAATTATTCATAAATAATAACAGAAATAACTGGGACATGGTAAATGGCTTGTCAATTTCGAGTATTTATTTATTCCTGCTACAAGAAAATTAAATAAAGTAATTCACCCTTCAGAGTTTACCCATGCACAGAAATTGCAGGGCAAGGTACAATGTACTTACAATGTATATGTATATTTAAAATGCAATTCAAACAAATCCCATTTCTTAGACAATTTTTGAATAAATATTATGCTTCCGCAAATATGTAATAATAACATTCTATTTATGTATACAAATACAAATATACTTTTTTCTTGTAATACCCGTGGAGGTATTCATTCAATCTTTACTAAATTATTAATAATTAATTGATTGATATTGAAGTTTCTAATTTCCTATTATTTGTGTCAGCTATTCAAAAATAAATAAGATAGAAATCTTCTAAACTTACACGGTCACCTTTTTTATCCACATTGGCATTAATAAGTCATCTATTGTATGCTGGTGGCATAATTAGAGAAAGGCTTCTTGTAAGCAAAACATTAAGCTGTTGAAAAAACATTTCTGCAAATTAGTGCGTTTTGTTTTATTCTGAATACAAAGAGTGTTAAGTGAATAAAGGGCGTGATCTATAAGCAGACGTCTTTTATGATTATCTGATTAGTTATTCAATTTTTTAAAATTGACAACCATATGCATAGGCTGAATCCTTTTGAATTGAATTGTGAATCAGCCTAAAACGGTAAAATGTGTAACATGGGGTTGTGGTCTCTTGACATCCTATTCGATAGGTTTTATATTTTGCATGCAAAATTTGTTTTTGTTCATCATCACATACAATTTACCGTAAAATTTTAATTAGCTTCACTAATGAACTTATTCTTGCATTTATCATTCCCTGCTGCTACTTTATTTTACCAATGCATTTTTCAAAATATTCAATAATTATATTTCAATTTCAGACCCATCTCAATCATCTGAAAAGATTGTAAATCCAAACTCCCTTCTTTTTAATGACACTACAAGAATACGACTCAATCAATCTAGGCCGTCCATAAATGAAGCTTTTAAATTGAATGTATCTCAAAATGGTCAAAGTACAGGTGAATCATGCCCCTCTGGAAAAGTGATCCGATTGCAGCAATCCAGCTCGTTCAAAACCCTTGGTTCTCTACAATTAAGGCCAAAAGATCCTCCACCTCCTCCACCAGCTGAAACTATTATCACTAAAAGTAGTTCAACATCAACGTTATCCTCATGTAAGCTCCAGAAAAGCATTTCATCTTCAATTTCATCCCATCTTGATAAACTGCTCACCAAGTCTCAAAGTGGCAATCAAATTTATGGTTCCGGTAGTTTAAGTGTGAATCGATCGCTCTCAAAATCAGAAATTTCACTTCCAATTGACTTGCAAACTACTTCCAATCAAGCATCACGTGTCGTAAAAAACGAAAACAGCACACACGAGCAAAAAACTAATGCATCTGCAGTTATAAGTAATAATGGTAATAAAAATTCTGGTTTTGAGGGAAATTGTACAAAAACCTCAACAGGTCGTACAAAACCTCTCAATATCAAGAAAATTGATGCCAGCCCAAGGAAAAGTTTGGTCACAACACAAAAATGTAACTTGTTGGACAAAACGATTGACCAAAGTAATCAAACAAAAGTCAACACTTCCAACCCCAATAAAGCATTAGTAAATGCGACAACAGTGCCAACGAATAATCGAGCAAAGTCAATTTTAAAGCAAACAAAATCATCAAATCTTAAAGACGAAAAAACTAAACTCAATGAGAAGCAAAGTATTGAAATTGTAACAAAGGATAATTCTGTAAGTGAAATTCGAATCTACTCTTCCCCTAGTCCTACTCCTTTCAAAGATGGTGGCGATAAAACCAATAAAATTATTGAAGGAATTCATTATGCTGCGACAGAAATATTTTCCCAGACATCAGAATTTCCTAACTCGTCCTTACCACAATCCCATACAATCCAACAAGATACAATTGTTGCACAATCTCGCCCTCATTCCACATCCGTCGTTCTCATAGGTGACAATGGTGTTACAAATTGTAGCAAGGGCAATGAAGAAGCTATTACACATTCTTCTTCACCCTTAACCTATTGCCAACCCATCGACACCTTGTCAAGGGGCGTGTCTTGTTCACCTTTGATTCCAAAACATGAAGGCATCCCCTCCAGCATCAATGTCAATGAGTTATCTAATGTTGATGGGGAAATGTCTGAACCGTTATATGACGATGTGCTTCACCACAATAATGACACAACCGCAAAGGGCACGAGTCTAACTGGTTCATTTGGGCGAAAATTTATAAATTCTTTACGAAAAAACGTTTCAACAAGCCCACCCTTACCACCACCAAATATCCCTTCAAAACACTCATCCATGGCTAAGGAAGGTTGCAAAGAGGCGGAACCAGATATGCCAACTGATCCCATCACATTAGATGAAGAAGTTGATAATCTTTACAACGATATTGGTGCAAATTCTGTAGAAGGGAATAACAAATCTCTTCAATCATTTGCCAACAGTATGAAAGGAGCATTTATAAACGCAATTAAACACATGGATTTTGACAAGCGATCCGCTATCAGTAATGGTAGTCAAAATAATCTAGATAAATATGACAGTGGTAGTATTAATCTCGATAATTTTATTTACGACGACACACTTTCCCTTCGTTCAGGGAAAAGTGACGATGAATCCAAAAGTTATAAGTCAAATATGTCAAGCAAGTTCAAATTTTTTGATTCTGTCCCCTTTAAAAATCTGAAATCCCAATTTCCACCTCCCCCTTCAACAATTAGTGATACTTCTACAATAAAGCCATTGGATAATGTGATGGAGCAGGATGAAACATTTTACGATGCAGAAGACAATGAACCATTGTATGATGATGTTATCAGTTATAACAAAAATGGAATTGCTTCAAATTCATCAGATAGCGGAGCTGAATCTGAGGATGCTATTCCACCTCCACTGCCTACACAAGGTCCGCCAAAAATCTCCAAAGACCTGCCACTTCTCACTTTTCCACTCCTACTAAACAGACCTTTGGGTGGAGCACAGCCTGAAGAGAAAGTTATTGATATTATTACTCCCTCAAAGAAACTAAATGAAAATTCAGCTTTAAATAAAGCAAATTCGGAATCCGTTCTAACAAGAACTAGATCATTACTAAATGAATTGAATGACAAATTGTCACAATTAAATAATTTAGCAGTAGAAGCTTCTTCCAGCTCAACATCTCCTGCCAAAGGATCTGCAACTACTCA
>JAAOWG010000100.1:0-41568 GCA_036491945.1 Paranurophorus simplex
CCCCCCCCCCCCCCCCAAAAAAAAAAAAAAATAAAAAGAATAATTAAAGTAATGATGATAGCCACATTTGGATTTCATTAATAGTAGTGGGTGTGGTTAGTTGAAGGAATAAAGTCTAAGAATAAATCTTGTGAGAATGATGTCATGAGTTCTCATGTTTTTTTCTCTCAACCCCGCAGACTCGTTCCAAGTGGGAGTTTATTCCTCAAAAAAAGTAAACAAGAAGAATGCAGTCTAGTGTTAAATATAAAAATAATAAAGAAGGGACGTGTGGGCCACCCCTTCTTACAAATTTCCTCTATGCTTTTAATATATTTAGTGTAATATCTGCCCTTATTTTACTGTCCCTTGCTGTATGGTCTCTTTTATCAGAGGTAAACAAACTAAAGAATACAACAAGGGGGGTTCATTATTATTAGTTACTTATTATTTTATTGTACAGGTGTGGTGGGTGCCGTTGGTGGCGGAATTATCTTATCCATTGTCCGCATATCTGCTAGTAGCTGCTGGGATTATTGGATTAATAGCAACAGGGTTGGGATGCTGTGCAATTGCAAGATCAGATAGATGTACTTTACTCCTATTTATACTACTTGTTCTTGGGGTGTTTTTAATGGAAGTGATGGGAGGGGCGATTGCATTTTTTCACAGGGATGCTGCAGCTACAGAACTTGAATCTCGCCTCAACAAGTACCTCTACAACCCTTGTGAAGGGGATGTTCATTTTTGTTTTTTAATTCAAGGACTATGATGACAGACTATGGGGTGGATCCTGGTAAAACATCGGCTATTGATGAATTACAACAAAAGTATAGTTGTTGTGGGGCGAAGGGTTATGAGGATTGGACACAATCAAACTGGGCTACTACCTCCCTCATAAATAAAGTAATTATTCTTATGGAATTGTTGCGAATCATTAAAATGTATTTTATATATAGGTCCCCCCATCATGTTGTAAGACACCAAGTGAAGAATGTGCCTTCAGGGACCATCCATCAAATATTTATTACAGAGGATGTGGTTCATCCTTATGTGGAGAGATAGAAGGGAAACTTGGTTATTTAGCTGTAGGGGGTCTGGGACTTTGTCTTATTCAAGTTTTTGGAATTATATTTGCTACCATATTGTATATAAAACTGAGGGGCTATGAACCCCATCCAGTTGAGCTTTAAATGGAAACAAAAGTGCTAAGATCTAATTAACAATGACAATGCGTCCTATTTGAATTTAATAAATCTATAACAGAGCCTTTAAAAGTGAGGGTGATAAGCTTCACAATATCAAATGAGACTTTATTAAAAGACTCAATTTATGGCTCACTATCATAACCCTCCAAATATTCAGAATGATGTGCAGCATTCTTATCATTCTCCTTATCATCCTTCTCATTCCTAATGTCCCCCAAATATTGCGGGAAAGTTCAAAATATCTGTTCAACAGAAGAGGGAGTGACTTATACATTGTAAACGATGGTTTTAACGTAAGTGGGAGTGGCCACGCTCCCCTGAGGATGCTACCCTCAGATGAAGTAACTAATACATCCTTATCACACTCTCATTAACATTATTTTCATTATCCACAGACAATAAAGGAGCGATTGGATGCTATGCCAATGGAAGATTTTGAGCTCCTTCTAAAACAAGCTACAAGACCACCACAAGAACAAACGGAACAGACGCACCATGCTGAAATACTCCAGGTAAAATAAAAGGCCACGTACATAAGGAACTTACACTTTTGCTTTAGCAATTAAAAGCTACAAGATATGAGAATCCAAATTTATCTTCTGCAAAATGTCATTCATCTTTACAATCCCTTAATGATATCAGTCAACCCTTACCATTTCCACCCCATCAACCAAAAGGTAATATTGAATTACATTTGACTCAACATTCATATTGAGGAGTTTTTAGGAGGAAAATTGGAAACAATAAATTCCACCACCTCCCTTGAAGCTCTTGGGGAACAGCAACAATCCTTATTCCCTTATCAATGTCAATACATATTTAATGAAAGGGACACTGACCATTTGGTACATCAAGGTACGTTTTGTTCTTTTTTTTGAAGGTGCTCTTTGTATCATCTGCTGCGTTGTCTGTTGACTTATTTTAAATTTGAATAAATTCGGATTAAACCGCTGTAGAATTTTGCGGGAGGTTTAAAATCCCACTTCGTCATTATTAGGTGTCATGAGTCAGCAGATTTTTATTAAATTTTGATTGATCAAGAAGAGTAGTAATTTGTTTGTTATCAATTTCTCTCCTTTATTATTAAATTAAATTAAATTTTCGTTAAAAAATGGCCCCTCGAAAGCCAAGAGCTCCATGGCCAACTGAGTTTGAGAAGAAACGAGGTCGTGGTTCTCCTGAACCTCCTTTACCAGGATTTGTGATCGGTTTCAAAGCAGAGCTTATCAGGAGATTGGAGTTGTTGCAAAAAAATGAGGGTTATTTTGAGTTCATTGAAATCCTTGGAGTTGTTGAACGCTTGGAGACTACCTCAGGCCTTTTTATATGTTAAAGGCATTGAGGGGTCAGGGGGCGTTAAAATTCCTAAGGACTTTGAGTATTTTGAGAGTAGTGATAACATTTGGTTAATTGCAGAAGCGGTCAATCCAAGTGGGCCTGTTCACAATCCTCCAGAAAGCATCCCGTGAGTAATCTCCAGCTTTGATGTGTTGTTCAGAATATAATAAGAATTATTAATATCCAATCATAAATTATTCATTAGGTTGCAAATTGCGGATAGTTGGTTAAATTCTTGTGCAAGTGGGGCTGGTGGTGGGGGTAATGCAGCAGTTGCAGTTGCATCTGAGACATGTCCTGAAACCGTAATCCTTTAACTAAATTTGTAATTATATTTTCAAATGGGCTTTTAGGGTCGATGCTTAACTCCTACTCGTAGTGATAATAATCCCGAAGCAAAAAACAATCTTCGTCGTCCAGGACCCAGTAGAAAGAAGAGTAACAAAACTAATGTGGTATGTATGAAGTTGGGTAATTTTTGAATGCTGATGGTTATTTTGTACTTTTTGTTGTCAGAAAGAAGTACCGCTACAACATACTAAGCTACCTGGGTATAGAGGGAATGAGGATATCAATACTTTAATTCAATTCGTTGAGGGAGAGACTTCAATTGTAATCATTTAATGTCATTAACATCCTCCCAATAATCTCTCAGTACAAAATATGTTTTATTCCCTTTAGAATAAGAAGAAGGGAAGAAAGGAACAGCAACAACGAACCGGGGCTAAAGAAATGAAGGAGACGTTGGTTAAAAGCGCCTCTTTAGACGAAAATCATCTTAAACCTCAAAAGTCTCTCAAGGAAGTTGAAAAGGAAAGTGAGAAATCCTCTTCCTCCCACCAGATATCTTCTAGTCTTGATGATGACCGCACTCCATTCCTCACTGTGGTAACTAAAAAACGGAAGCCCAAAAAGAGTACAACACAACGCGAAGCAGAATCATTCTCTCGGAGTCAAATCCAAAATCAAAAGAAAAGTGGTAAGGAGTACGGAAGTCAAAGGAAAAGAGGTAGTAGAATGGGAAACTCTGCCCCACCTTCTGATAACTCTGAAGATGAAAGCGATGATGACTCGGTCCGCTCACTTCCTGCTGGTGAATGTACTCCCAGAGAGAAAATTCTGAAAGAGTGTGCTTCAAGTGGTGCCACGCCACAGGTTGGTTTTATTTCTATTATTATTGTTTTTTCGTAAATTGTATATTACTTGCAATTTTTTGTTGGTTGGTATTTCAACAAGATTTCGTTATTATTATTAGTCGTTTTATTACATTCATTTTGTTTTATGCAGACGTCGTATGCTGATATTGCCAAAGTCACTGAGCCGAGTCGAAGTCCTTTGCCAGAATTACCACTATCATCACAAGAAACAGCACCAAAGACTCCGGATAAAAAAGACTGTGAGGTAAAGAAGGTAAAGCCCGTCAACAAGAGGGCTCCCACAACGACGGCCCCCACCGCACCTCCTCCTACAAATATTCCACACCCAACTAGGATCGTCCGAAACTCTGCTCTACCTCCAAAAACCCAACCATTGAATCATTACGCTCTGGTAAGTTCCCAGGAAGGGGCAAAAGTGATGAAAGTTGCAATAGAAGACACCACAGAATTCCCCGATATAATTTCCTCTCTTAAGCCTAAACAGCATGCTCTATCAATCATTCATGAGGCTCCAAAGAAACCAATGACAAACAATAATAACAATATCGTTGTGGTGCAACCTGTTTTTGTGGAAACTAATAACAAAGAACAAGAACCCAAAGAAACTCGGGTTCAAGAGGATCCTGTTGCTCAAGAACAACAACAGCAGCAACTAGTTAATGGAGATCATGAGGAACAGGTCTTAAAAGAAGAAGAGATAACGGTCACTATATCAAATCGGGAAAGAAATCCAACTTTAGATGAAGTTCCTGTGGTTTTTTGTGGAGAAAATTTTGAATGCTCTACTCTACCACCAAATCAAGAAATTGGTTTTGAGTTTGGGTTTGGTCTTGGGTTTGAGCAATTAAAGGAAACCGAAACACCGCCACTGGTAAATTTACGGCTTTTTACTTTGATATTTCTAGATATTCAATCATGATTCCAAGGTATAATGATTTGTTTTTACTTAGCAGCCTTGGTCCTCTGCCCATTTGGAACTAGCACAATCCGAGCAGAGAAATGAACCAGAACCTGTTGTAGATGAAGAAGCAAAGAGGGTTACGCCTCCAACACCTACCTCGACCCAACGACCCTCGTCCTACCGATCCTATCGTGGACGACGTGGTGGCGGTGGGGGTGGTAACTATTACAATCCCAGACAACATCAGGTAATTAGTTTAAAATGCAGGATTTACTTGTTCAAAATCCCATATTTTAAAAATTGAATAATTTCACAGCCAAGGAACGGAGGTGGAGGAGGGAGTAATTATCAACCAACGCACCAACAACAATACTCTATGCCATACCCTGGTCCCATGCTCCCATACGCGTTAATGGGTCCACCTCGAGTGCCCAATCCATACCCTGGCTATATGGGTCCTCCTCAAATGCCACAAATGATGTACTCGACTCATTATCCTATGGGAGGTTCTACTGTGGATCCGGTGCCGATAATGTCGGTTCAGCTTCCCGAGGGTCCACAGCATGAACAAGGCGAGTTTGATTTGATATTGAGATAGTGGAGCTTTAGATAAGCATGAAATTTTAAATTGATGTTGTAGTTGCAGGTGCTATTCCCGTGATTAACAATAGTATTAACAATGGGGACTGGGTTGCAAGAATGTACTATCCCCCACCAAACTCTTTTACTGTTGGAACTGGAGCTGCTGAGATAGAGCATTGGATGACTGCTTGTAAGGAATTATCATATTTTGATGTAACTTTTTATTACTATTGTTGTGTTGTATTGTATCTCAGATGTGAATCGCACCTTGGAGATGGAGGCTGAAGGAACACTCCGTGTGTTGAGAATTTGAGTGCATTATAAAACCTTTTGTATTACCCTTATGTTTTATATGTCCGAGTCCTTTATTTTTATCACAGTGTACATACTTCACAACACTCTGGTCACTTAACGCAGGCGTAGAAGCAGTAACAATAAAGAACGATGCGTGATTGTTCTTACAATTTACAATTGTTCATTTTCATAAGTCTCATGTGGCATCTCAGTGTAACTACCCCCACTTTCCTATACAACTTGATGGGGTTTGTAACCTTGCTCACATTAGACTATTATAATTTAGTTAGTTCAAACAGCCATATTAATGATTGTTACTATTATTATTTTATGAAATACATAAATAGACCATACTGACGACTCCCATTGATTATTATCCATGTTATTATTTTTATTCTTATTATTATTCCTCCAAATATGTTTAAGTTCCTCAATAATTTATAATTACATTGTTATAAAACCCATGACTTTTAATAATGTTGACCTTTTTACAAAATAATCCTTTCTTTGTACCCCTTTATTCTCATCTTTATACATATCCTCTCAACACATACCCCTTCTGAACCCTTTACGTCTTAATCCCTGTTCCACTTGAGCCAAAAAAAACTCTTTTTTTCAGCATCATCCAAACTCCATTATGTTGTTATAGTTTAAAGTGAGTATGCCCTTAAGTCCCCCTTGTACACAAAATGACTCCAATGACTGTAGAGTAAACATCCTCGTACTTTGTCTCCAATCCTAGAGCCAGCATTTCATTGTCCGTCCATCCTCCAACGGTTTCATATTTGTTTCAAAGGGCAACCCAAAAGAAGCCTCGACTGCAAAATACTTGTACAATGACTTATTGTGTAATGAAATAAACACTTTTATGAATCATCATCATCATCATCATCATCATCATTCCAGTTTAGTTTCACCCTTTAGTCACATCACATGTTGAATCAACAGCTGGATGGATAAGCCCAAACCCAAACCAAGAAAACCTATTCCAAGGCCTCGTAAAAGCAAGGATGAGGCCCCTCCCAAGACCAAAGGTGGAGGAGGAGATGATGAGGATGACGATGTCTACTTAGCCTCAATACCTGATGCCCCTTCAATCTCATCAAACCAACAAACAAAGAGAGGAACCATCAACATATTTCAAATTGCTAAAAAGATACAAGATCCATTTTTAGAGTTTGATCAAGAGTTCCCATACAATCAACCCCCAGCCCCCCCAAGGCCCATTAGCACTCAACAACATCAACAACATCATCAATATGATGAGGTTGCAATTGATGACCAAGAAAAACCATCTCTAGTCCACTCAATCTCAAATGGGTACAGATCCATAATACATTTGATAATTGAATGATGATGATGTGATGATTGTGATGGGAGTTGTTGTTGGTATTGCAGGTGCAGTAGTGGGAGAGGCTCAGTTATTGCGGAATTTGATCCACTCCTCAGCACTCCTCTAATACACAGGTACAGATTAATGTATGAGCCTTCCTTTCAACGGATTGAATTAAAAGTTGGGTTATTTGGGGGGGGGATGACAGATATGAGTACATTGATTCTGAAGAAAGTTGCTCCAACAATGAAGATATTGAGGATGATGAGCAAGAAGAAGAAGTAGAAGAAAAAGAAGAAGAAGAAGAAGAAGAAAAAGCGGATATTTTATCAGACCCTTGTTGGGAAAGTGATGAATGTTATGAGCCCGTGAATCCACCCCTTAATAAAGCACAAGAAACCCCAGCCCCCCAAACCTCATTCTTAAGAAGACTTAGTACTAAACTCCGTTTAGCTCCTATAAAAGAAGAAGCCGTCCCGAACGCCCCACCACCACCCCCTTCCCTCCCTATTTATAGAGATCACATCATCTTTTCCACTCCATTGTTCAAATCTGGGGGGTTGGGGCGGAAGGAATGGGGAAAGAAACGTGTGGTCTTGGCACAAGGACGCCTTTCATTCTACAACGATAAACAAGAAGTTGTTTCAGAGCTTCCATTAAATAAAATCCTCTACATTTCCAAAAAAGAGGGCCCTCCACCCCTTCATCATTTTGAGCTGGGCCTTGTTGGAGGGAGGTCTAACGTCCTTAACCTGGCCGCAGCCGAGGAAGCTGAAAGAGATGCGTGGATGAGCAAATACGTTGAAGCTCATACTTCATCAGTACCCAAACTCAGTTTCCAAAGGGGGGGATGGGTATACTTAAAAGAAGGGGTGACAAGGGGTTGGACCCTTGGATGGTTCCTACTGGAGGGAAGGACTTTATACTATTCCCATAATAATGCACAAGAGGGGAAGTATGTGGAAATGGATCTCAGAAAATTACGTTCCTTAGAATTAAGCAGTAAAGATGAAATGACTTGTCCTTGGGTTGATAACACTCAAGTCCTCACCCTGGACTTTGTAGTTAAAATCCTGTACGTTCAAACGCTGGCTGGAAGGGTGACGGTTGGTTGGGAAAAGGCTCTACGTTCCTCATCCTTAGGTGGAGGGGGAGTAGGGGGGCTGGAAGACATGCAACTCACACTAGATCATTTACCCGTCCTTGTGGACAAATGTGTGGACTTTGTCTACGCCCATGGCGGCACTGCGGAAGGGATTTATCGACAAAGTGGAAGTAGTAGTAGGATAGCTCATTTGTTAGCATTGTTCAAAGGGGATGCATGGGGGGTGCAGATGAGTGCCAAGGAATACTCTCCACATGACGTTGCTGGGACGTTGAAACGATTTTTTAGAACTTTGTCAGATCCGCTGCTAACAAGGAAATTATACAATGATTGGATAGCTGCTGCGGGTAACCATTTTTTTTAATCTTTCTTTAGTTCTCCTTCCATTGGAGGAATTCATTGAAATTTAGTTTTTGTTCTCGAGAGAAAGAGAAAGTTGAAATTATTTCCTTCCAAGTCGGATTTTGATTGAAGTTATTAAATGATTAAATAGTTGCTCATGTTTTCCAACTCAAGACAGTTTAGAATTGTTTTTTTTTACATTTTCTACAATTTTGCATGCATGTCAGAGTCAACTTTCTCTCTTCATTTCTTTTCCATTTTTTGTAATCAATAGAAAGTGGACAAGTTTTGGGAATGAGGGCTGTGTTGTAGAATTATGAATTGTAAAGGAACTCCAAAGGGTGTGGTCTGTACCTAAACCTTTTTTTTGTAACTTTCATAGGTTTAGGTGAAGAGCAAAAATATTGTGAATATCTCCGCCTTCTTCAATCCCTTCCCCCCATAAACTATAATATACTCAAAAAGTTGATGTGCCATTTGGTCTCTATCTCGGAACAGTCTGATAAGAATTTGATGACCTTACTTAATCTAGCCTCCATTTGGGGTCCAACCCTAATGAGTGTTGAGGTATTTTCACTTTTTTTGGAGGGGGTGGGTGGGGTTTCAACAAGACTCTTTTGTTTTAAACCTTTTGTTTGTTTGTTGTTGTGTATTTGCAGGGAGAAGGAGTATCCTACACCTCAGCTTGTTCAGAGTCAGAGGTGATTCGGGGTCTGCTTTCTAACTGCTTTCCACTCTTTAATGTTGAAGAGGAGGAGCAGGAGAAGGAACGAAGGATGGCCACTGCCTTACAATCCTTTCATTCTGGCTTCCTTCGACGCAAATGTTCTGGAGACATTAAGATGTGGATATATATGTGGGGTAGAGAGGAGCCCAATACTCCAACGCTGATTACAGTATGTCCAACCTCATTGTTCTCAGTTGTAGAGTCCAATGCATGCATACAAAAAGGGCTCTCCAATGCATCCCCATTGTTAAAGGATGGTCAAAAAGAGTTGATTATTTTTGGAGTGAAAGGAGTTGGAGGGATGAGGAAAACATAATAATAAGTGTTGTAGAAAGTCGGCTTTGCCCAAAAAAAAGGCAGTAGTGGCAGGAGTAGAGGGGGGAGAAAGCATTTACAGTAGCCTCCTCATTCATTCTTTCCCCATCCTTTATTGAGAGCATAACACTCCCTTCCTAATGGGAAACTTTTATTTCCTTTTTGAATCCCCTGAGCTTATCCCTCTCTGCACATTGATAACCAACCACTATGAAGGATCCACCTCGGTGATTCCTACTCAATAAATACAAACAAGAAACAACTCCAGCCATCCTCACCATTTATCCATTTAAATGCCCTTTTATAATTTCGTGGTAGTCACTTAATGAACAACACATTTGATGACTCAAATCTCATTTATCATTTCATGACATAATGAGTAGGAATCACAAAACAAGGAAACATACAAAGCAGGAGAAATGCATACAAACAAAAAATTGAGGCTTACATGAAACTCGCCCAGTTGATGTAACTCTTGTCTAAATACATCCAATATGTAGTAGCATTACATGCTCTTCCATCAAATTTCCAGCAGGGCACATATTTTGAGCCTACTGTACTACTGTACAATCCACTGAATCCACTCATTGGAATAACAAGGTGAAACCAATAATAATAATTGAGATTATTTTTGATTTAAAAAGCCCTGAAAAGGAGTGGATGAAAAAAAAGCCCTACCTGACCCGGTGAAAAATGAAAGGAGCATATGCTTTTAAAGTGTATCAAGTATTTCATTTGTTGTAGCCATATGTCACTTAATTCCCCTTTTCCGTCCTTTCATTCATGAAAGTCATGATGATAATGCATTACAGGTGAGCCCATTGAGTACTTGCAAGGGAATCTTGGAAGGGTTGCAGGTGTACTCTGCCAATACATCATTATGGGAAGTGATTGCTGGAGGAAAGTTGGAACGTTCTTTGGGGTTGGATGAGAAAGTAATGGACAATGTACTTTCATGGTCATCATTTCCTCCAGGGGATCACTATCTCATTGTAAAAAATAGGAATGATGGTAAAACAAAAGCCACCCTTGTGGGTGGGGTGGGTGGAGAGGTAATTATTTAAATCCCTTTACAAAAGACATGATTTGGGTGTTGACGATTTAATTTGAATTTGGGTGGACTAGCTAGAGGTATCCTGGCTTCTGGATGGGAGTGGAAAATGGAAAAGAGGGAAGCTCCAATCTAACCGTTTATTACAAGGAACTAAGGTACAAATGGAAAAAAAAGAGCGTCTGCTTTCTTTCTCGTGCATGCAACATTTGTGTGAATCGTGTGTGGATGTTTACTATCCAACATTGTATAGATTTAGAGCAAAGGTTTGTGTAGTCACAAAAAAACGTTAACCGTCTGTTGTTGTCCTTTGAATATGTTGTTCTCCTTCATGTATGCTTTGTGTGTAGCATTCATTGCATTGCTTCTGGCTCTTTACGACTTTCTCTTTACTCAAGTCTCAACTTTCCCATCCACCAGGTGGTCAAGGAATGGAACAAAGGGGAGCTACGAGTATACCTTGGGAACTTGGCTACTAAAAAAACTCCTCCCACAAGGTACAACTCATTTACACTGGGGTTACTGGGGATTCATGAGAATTCATGAATGTTCATGAGACTTGATGGAAGCTCATGAGGATTGTGCATCCAAAAGGGGATATGATATAAGCTAAATTATAATTTGCGTATCTTTTTATGTAGATGGACAGTGTCACTGGTGGATCGTGGAGGGTAGGGCATTGTTTGGCTTTCTCAATATTTGTGTAATATATTTTTGGGGGGGTGTGGTGTTTTTTTTGTGTATTCTAGATGCCGGTGTTCTGTGAGTCTTCGGAATGAGGAGGAGCAGCTGTTTGTATTATATAATTTGATATGATTTTGATGCACTTGTTTGTGTGTAATGGGAAATAAAGAGAGGGGGAAGTAAAAGAGAGAGCAACTGTCACAATGTTGGTAAACACGCACTATGGTGGGGTAGTAAAGGTCCTTGGGGAGGGGGAGCATAGGCCATTAACAACATTACTCCATCTAATCCCATCTAATCCAGTAGAGAATGGATTAGAAATCTCTGTGAACATCACAAATCATGGGGCCATATGATGGGCCCTTGAGACTCGGGGAGTTTGGGCCTCTGGAAAATAATTGAATCTACTTGCAACAATATGCTTGGACAAGTGAGTGGCAGGCTTCACTCAGAGCAGCTAGCAGTAAATGTTGATCAGTGTCAGGGCCCACATCATAAGTCATGGAGAAAGAGGCTGATTAGAAAGGCAGCGAGATTTCCCAGGTGGGCCACACTCAATTATGGATGGAAAAACCCTAGACCCACAATTAGTCCTACCAATCAGACACTCAGGAACAATCTTCAAAAATCTCATCAAACTTTACACTCAAACTTACAGACTTACTCCAGTCCTCCAACAATTCCCAACAATGGGGACACAGAACAAGGGATTTGCATTAAGGATTATTACTCACATTTAATCCAATACTTATATATCCAGCTTACATCATCTATTCTTTCTCCTCCCCACTCATCTCAAATACTCCATACATCTCTTATTCCAAAGAAAAGAACAAGAAATGAATCAACTCGATCTTTCCAACTCTCTTTTTTCCTGTTTTCATACATATGGACCCAAAAATAAGGATTCACCTTGTTTTTTTTGTTTTGAGGGATACACATAGTGGAGTGGATGGACAACAAAGTAGTTGGATAGTTGGTTGCCAAAAAAATACCAAACTTTGTGCAACTCCATCCCATGGCTTCATGTTGTTTGTATTGCTTGATTTTATTTTTGAATGTGGATTTTGATGTGTGTAGGAATGGATCCTTGTTTTATCTTGAGTTTGTAGAGTTTTGATGGTTTGTAGAGTTTGGTAGTTTGTAGAAAAGATGAGATGTTTGTAAAGGTGGATGATTGTAGTTTTGGAGAGAGAAAGAGAAAGTTTAGGCTAGGGACCCTCCACCCACTTTGGTATTGGAAAGCCAACCTCCTTTTGGTTGTTGCAGATCACAAAAATATTGTATTTGGAGAAAGCCGTTTCAACTTAATTTCCCCTTTCTTTGCATAGCTTGTTGTATGCCAAGATTTTTAGTTTGAAAAGGAAGAAGGGCTATGGGTGGTTTTAAAGTTTATATTGTTCCTCCCTTCCTAGGAGGCCTCTGCATCATTGATGGCTTTGCTAATTAAATCCGGAGGAAAAATCTCCTTCATTTTGGGAGGGTTAATTAATGCGCCACCTAATCAAGGATGGATGATGGTAGGAGTAGATGAGGCTTGTGCAGGTGGACGGGAAAAGGAAGGAGTTGACACGCACCACCTGCTTATATCTATCTATCTATATATATTTATATGTATGTAGGATCAAGCTTGTAGAATATGCTGCTGGAAAGGGTAGGTTATAAGACAGGTGGATGGACAATCGATAGCCCATCAATATAGCCACCCCCACCGACCACCAATTGTTTCTTGCCCTCTAATGGGCTGCGGGCTGGGTAATTGTGTTGCAGAGTGATTGAGGAGAGAATTGATTGCTGACCATAAGTCTCCGCCTTTAGCCCCCTCCCCTTGGGCTCAATCACTGAAGAGCACATTGGAATGAAGATGATGATGGGCAGGATCCTAGCAAGTATTCCTAAAGTAGGAACAAAGGGGTTGCCCTTATCCATATATATGGATGCATGGATGAGCCCTTATCCAAACCTTACCTGGGCCTGGCAAAAGAAAGGAAGGAAAAGGAGGGAGCAACTGGAACCCAGAACTCACTCCTCCAGCAACTCCCGAACAAGTGTCTCACTTTCACCCGGAGAAAGCTCAATCTAATAACATACTCTACATACATAAACTATTACAACAAATTAATTACTGAATATAGCAACAACAACAACAGGGACTCCCGAAATACATAGAAATACATCCAATACATCTCTCTAATCTATCATCCTCAATACTAGCATAAATAACATCCTAGAAAATTCAATACCAACTTCCTGCTCCCAACTGCTCAGAGAGATCATCATCATATTTCATCAACTTTCTCTCAACAGTCTCATCTCTGTTTACAACTACAACGCTCATCAATTGACTACAAACCAAAAGAAAAGAGAAACAATAAGCATCTCCCTTCTACTCCTCTATGTTCACTTAGCGTGTTGTTAAAAAGAGCGTATAGAAGGGAAGAAGAAGCCCTTAGTGAAAGCACAAGGATGCATCGAGGTAGTAGCTAAATATCTCCAAAAGCTGTGTGCTGTTGATAAGTAGTTTTGTGTGTCTTTTGGTGATACAGTTTGGTGTGGTGGTTCCAGTGATGAGTTTTGTGTATTCAGGTGCGGGGACGCCCTCCTACTATCCCATGTATTCAGGGGGAGTGGATAAGGGAGGTGCTGGGGTAATGAATGGCAAGGGGGGTGCCCAATGTTTTGGTCGCTACTCTCCAACATCATATAGACCTTCAACGGATGCTATGAGGCGGTGTGTAGCCCCCTCAGGGGTAAGGCACCACAACACCACCACATGGCATGCACCCAAAAAACAAAACAAAGCTTGCTATTCACACAAACATACAACATGTTCACATGTTCACACACGATCATTGGGGATGCGCCGCAAAGGTTTTGTAAAGGGGTGAGGACCCCCCTTTGGAAGAAAGGCTGTAAAGAGCTGAGTGATTGCTGTGTCTTATCTGCCGTCCACTGATTGTCCAGGTGGTGTATGGGGAAGTTTGAGATTGTGTCCCTGGGGAAGGGACATATGGTGTAAGGGAGGCCGTTGTTGAGGACAGGCCTCCTAAATTATTCACCACCAGCCAATTCCCCGTTCACCAACCCATCTCTTGCGCACTTCCCCCAACCTCCTCCCAACATCAAATATTAGACTCAATCAACATTGCATACACATTCAACACACATTTTAGGCACAATATACAAAACAACAAACGATGCCATTCACTACATCCCTTTTGCATCCTTTTTTTTGAGGGGGGGGGAAGAGAAAGCTGCTTTCTCTTGTTAATTCTCTTGTTGTTGATCTTTGTAGGGGGATTCATCAATATTTGGAGGACTTAATGAAGGGCTATTAAGTAGAGCAGAGGCCCTTGTAGATATGGGTAAACATCCTTCACCTCCAAC
Source organism: Paranurophorus simplex (assembly GCA_036491945.1). Taxonomy (NCBI): domain Eukaryota; kingdom Metazoa; phylum Arthropoda; class Collembola; order Entomobryomorpha; family Isotomidae; genus Paranurophorus; species Paranurophorus simplex. The sequence goes on from JAAOWG010000100.1 coordinate 14,404, forward strand.
CCTTATGAAGCATGATATGATGTATATGGGAGGCCCTAACCCCCGTTCTCACCAGGTAACCAATCAACACAACTTTCACTTACTCTATAAATCATCAAAGAGTTCAACAGCAACAGATTCAATCATTTCTAGCCCTTTCACTCAAATTTCATAACATTTATTCTCTCATACTGCTTTCACTACTTTCACCTTCAAACCTTGGTTACAAAATGGTTCAGAGGAAAGCCCAAAAAAGAACTAAAAAAGTTGGAGCAAACTGTGTTTCCCGTGTTGATGTCAAATTGTGATTCAAGGGATTGATGAATTTGAGATTCTTCAACTTTCACTTGTTCCTACAAAGAGAGAGAGAGTTCAAAGGTATGGGGATTCCTATTGCATTTAAAACAAAGTGGTATGAAGGTGAAAGTGAGGCTATGAATGAAATGTAAATTTTATTAGTTCCTAATTAATTTTATTGATTGATCCTTTGTTTACTTTGGATCAAATTATATATGGATCAAATATGATGTAATGTTGCCAAATGTCCATCTCCCTTGGATTGCATAGTAATTAAATGGGATACAAAAAAAAGAGTGAGAGAGGGGAAGGTTGCTCATTTGATGGTTTTTGATGGTTGTTCATGTAATCTGATTAGTTTGTGTTGTTTTTCTATTAAATTAAGATGGGGCACATGGTAGAGGGTTTAGACATGTTGGACCCTTCATCAACAATGATGAGCAGTTTAGAACAACAACATCATCATCCCTATCCCATGAATTATCCATCCCTTCCTCATCCCCAGCTCCATCCTCCTCACCCTTCCGCAATACACGATGCAGACACGGACCCTCGGGAGCTGGAGGCCTTTGCAGAGAGATTCAAGCAACGGCGCATCAAGCTTGGGGTCACCCAAGCAGACGTTGGAAAGGCCCTTGCTAACCTCAAACTTCCTGGTGTTGGGGCTCTCTCTCAGTCCACCATCTGCAGGTTAAATAGCACACAAAAACGTATATACTTTCACTACCCACTACTATACTCTCTCACTTTCACTCAATTATATCCTTACTTCTTGTAACCACACTTTAATGATTCCACTAATTCACTTGAGGAAGAGAGAGAGAGAAAGATCCTCTTTTTTTTGCTTCCTCTCATCACGTTGGGTGAATGAGGATCAAGAATACGTTTGCAAAAAATATGGAGTTGCATCCCAATACAGGTTTTCATCTTTTATTATAGATTCGAGTCATTAACACTAAGTCACAACAACATGATAGCTTTAAAGCCGATTCTTCAAGCCTGGCTTGAGGAAGCAGAAGCACAAGCAAGGTAGAGTAAGAGTCCTTTTATAACTTTCTCCTAACCCTTTTGAAGTTGGTTCAAAGAGTACTTGTAGTATACATACATCTCTTTTCTGTTTTGTAAAGGTCAAAAAGACGGGACCCAGACGCTCCAAATGTGCTGCCAGGTGGTGAAAAGAAGCGTAAACGAACCTCAATCGCTGCTCCAGAAAAGCGCTCTTTAGAAGCTTATTTTGCAGTCCAACCCCGACCCTCTGGCGAAAAAATAGCAGCAATAGCAGAAAAGTTGGACCTGAAGAAGAATGTTGTGAGAGTTTGGTTCTGTAATCAACGTCAAAAACAAAAACGGATGAAGTTTGCTGCTCAACATTGAACAGTATATAAACCTCAACAAAAAAAAAGTATTTTACGACAAAAAAAAAAAAACAAGACGAAAGAAGACGACGACGACATATACTACTGTACCCTTGGTCGAGCTTGTAGTTATTGGGCAATAATTGTGTGAAAATAGGTTTGCTCATTTGTTTGATGAGAAACAGCCCTTGCGCTTTTTGTTATACAGGGTTTACAAAAGATGCTTAAATCTCCCAGCTCAATCGCACCCTCATCTTCTATACATATCATTCCAGTGCTACACACACGGACACATTGGACTTCCAGGTGGCAAATAGCAATAAGAGCACTAAACAAAAAAAGAGAACTAATCTTGTACATTATCCACTTTAAATAAATCCAACATGGCATCATCTGTCTCCTTCCCCATCATTAAGAAACAACTGCATCAACTCCTACTTTCACCCATTACACCGACCCACAAGGAGTGGTGGTGGGGATTGATACTTTATATTTTCTCCTAGTCCCAACCAACGCTCTCTCTAACGTTTCCTTTTTTTCCTCTCTTTCACTTGCTCTCTCTGTTTCTGTCTCTCTGTCTGTGGAACCCGACGCTTCTTTGAGCAGCTCTTACGTCTGAACAAGGGGAAAGATAGGGATTGCACAAGCCAAACAACTTTCCCCCATATCATCACCACAAATCCACAACCTACAACAGGCAGAGAAACTGGGAGCAACATTTCTACAATTCTCTCTAACTTTCTCTTTAACTGCATCATCATCATCATCATCCAACAAGATCCACAGCTAATACTATGTAGACATAACAATTGATCCGCGTGTTCCCTTTGTATTATCATTAACAATGACATGATGAGATATTAGATGTGAGTTGTATAAGGATTATATTTATAGTCTTAGTAACAGGAGGCATTCCTCACCTCCATCATCAAAATGAATCAATCAGTAGGAATATATATTTCTGTATAATTTGCATATGGACCAATGATTAATATAAATGTGGATCAATCAAAAAAATTTAAGGAATTAAATACACAGCTTGAAAGGGCTGGAGAAGAGCATTGTACTACTTTGTTGTTAAAATGGCACAATCCGATCCGCTTCCGTGATTAATTTTTGCAAAATCTTTTGATACATTCTTTTCAGTTTTAGCTTCTTTTTTAAGAATTTGATCTTCTTGTGCTTCATCTTTAAATATCTTCTATAATCTGTAAAAAATAGGTTAATTAGCATGATGCATGGGAATGACAAACTTGTTGTTACGTTCCGACTCCAGTATTTCTTGATCCGTCAGCTCCTTCCGTTCTTGGCTTTTGTGAGCTGCAATCCCATCCGTTGCCCAACTTGTGTAAGACCTCCAAAATAGCACAAAATGTTTCCAAATAAATATTTATTTCCATAATTTAATAACAAGGTAAAAAAAATGGAGGGAGGGGGGGAGTCAACGCCACCACTCAAGGGCCTGTATTATCTTTTGCAACAAGATGGAAAATAATTTTTTCAACTCCACCATATTTTGGAGAAATGCAATCTTTTTCTTTGCTTTTAATTTTAAGATCTCATATCGTAGTTGATGCTTTTCTTTTTCAATATTAACTTCTAGCCCTTGATGGTGTTGGGGGGGGATGGTTTTTACGATGATTCTTTGATCCATGACTTCCAACTTTCAAGGATAGATGAGGATGATGATGAGCTTGAGTTTTTATGCTGATTCCCTTTTTATTGCTGTGAAATTATGAGATACAAATTGAATGAGTGGTGACTTTGACTCCAACACAAAAAAAGGCACACCTAACCCCCTGACTGACTGACCCCCCCCCCCCCACCACTCAATCTCCACCTCATCCATAACCAAATTCCATAAAGTCAATTAATCTTGAGGTAAGTTGAGATTTAACTTCGGCCATATTATACTTGAGGATCTTTTTCCATTTCTTGGACCTTGTCCACATCTTATAAAGTTCTAGCCTTAATTTCTGTACCTCTTCATCCTCATCGGGATCAAGATCATCTATTCTATCTTGAGCAAATGAAAGGGATGAGGAGGACCTGTTAGTGTTGTGAGTCAGTCAGGGTCTAGTAGTGCTTTCATATCGCTCCCTTTTAAGTACCCCCCCCCCCGCCTACATAAAGAGACCCGGCTGTATGTAACAAAGAAATCTAACTTACGGTTCATGAGAGTGATGAGAGTCAGTAGAGTGGCCTTTTGTTATCTCGACAGTAAATGGCCAAAAAAACCGAGGATCCCGACCCTTTGAAGAAAGTGGAGCTGGATCCCCATGTCTTCTTCTAGAAGCTTCCCCACCTTCAAATGAATTAACTCTTAGTGCATGAGCTAGATCCAGTTCAAACGTTGGTGGAAGCAGGATGGGTCCAGCTCTCTGCTGCAAGTACAATAAAGTATTTTTAGGTGTATTCAAAAACCCTGGGGGTGGTAACCCACATCACCCGACTCCGCCGAGTGTCCAGCAGAACAGGCAAATGTACAAATTATGGCGACACAGCCAAATCCTCTCATCCTCTCTTCATGTCACAAAGTAAAGTGATCCATTCAAAAAGTTGAATAGAGATTTAAAACTTAAAACTCGTTTTATGTTTTCAACTTCTCAATCATGTTCAATGTGTTTTGAGGTCACTTTCATTTCATAAGAAACTCAACGCGATTTTAATTTAATGATGTCATACAAAGTTTAAATCTCTTAAAACTCTTAATCCACAACAACCGGATCTTTTGCAAGCTTCTTCTATGCCCATAACTTTCCCCCCACAAAAAAATGAAAAAACCCTTTGGACTCTATTTTTATTTATTTATTTATTTATTTATCCATTTTATAAGTCTTTTGATATTAATTTAAATGATTGAGACAAAGGACGGAGATGGTTTCCTTGAGATTATTTCTATATAAATAAGCTTCCATGTTTATCCTTAATGTTTTTAACATCTTGGGGCAAATCCTTGATTTCCAAAGTTTGTAAATATTTTAATAATAATTGCACCTCCCGTCGTAGTTCTCCTTTATCTTTTTGAAGCCTCTCAATTTCCTTAGTTTGTCGCTCAATAAGTTCTCCAAAGATTGGATGATTTGATTGCGTCTGTACCCCCACATCCACCCTTCCCCCATTTCTATTTAAATACATGGCTTCATCATTCATCACAATGTATTCAACTGAATATGTGAGCATTTGCTTCTCCCAATTTGACTCTAGTACTTTTCTTAGATAACTGTCCATTTGGGGGGAGGAGACCTTAGTAAGCTCATGTTTAAAATAGTCCATAACCCCCTCTAACCCTGTACACCCCATAAGGCCACTTTTATGAGCTTGCATAACAACCACTCCAAACTTGACCAAAACATCCACCCCATGAAGGAAAAGTGCGTCCAGCACCCTTACAACAAAACCAATTGGGAACTGAGAGGCATACAGTGTTAAAAACCAAGGGGCCGCATAAAGGGAAGGAAGTACATCATAATGATTCAGTAAAAGTAAAAGATCTGGCTCTTGATCATGAAGAAGGCGAGTTAATTGATACAGTTTAACTTGAAGTTGGTGCATATCCGGTTTATAATGTTCTCTTGCACTGCAAATACAATAATGATAAGAAGAATAAGATAAGAATAACAATACTAATAAAACCCATCATCAATCAATTGCACTTACCCGAGGTCAAACATAATGTATTTTAATGCTGAAAATGCATCCTCTTCTTCCATCTAAAGCAATAAAAGAATCATCAATCTTTGACAACTGGATGAGAGTGATGAAGGGGGGCAGGCCCTTCCACTTACATGCATCAACAACACCCCAGCCACAAATGATAGTCCTTGACAATACCCAACCTCTGGATCCAGTAGTGAGTAAGCCTTAAGAATGTTAAAAAGTGCCAACTGCCCAGTCCCAAGTGCTCCAGTAAAATATGGATGCTTTGGAAACGTCCTCCCAAGATCAATGAGTATGGAGTGTTGGGCTGACGTGAGTTGCTTTAAAAGTGCTGAATAGCTTTGGGTTTGAGGCAGAGGCGCATTTTTCTTTCTTCTATTGATTTGCATGAAGTAGGTCCATACCTGTCCCCTTTTCCCTTGAGGGATCCCCCTCAACATTGCAGAGTTTAAGAGCTCCACATCCAAACTCGTATGCGTCTCCATAATCAAGTCCCAAGTCCCTGAAGCCTCATAATCACAAAGCCCTAAGGAGGTGTAGGACAATTTTTCTCGTTTAACTCCAACCTCCTCTTGTTGCACTTTAAGATGCAGATTTTGCTTCTCCATTCGAATGAGTAGGATTTGTTGATGGATGGCAGATCTCCAAAGATTTCTTAAATCTCGAGAACTATGGCTCAGGTTGCGTTGGGGTGGACGGGTGGGTGGGGTCACTGAGGAGGGTGGAGATGTTACCTTCTTAAACAATGATTGTCTCCAAGATGAGGAATTTATTGGGCGGGGTGGGGGTGTGGATTTGGATCCCATCCTTTGGAATCTAAACAAATGAGGAAAGAACAGGTGAGCTTTCTCACTCAACATATATAAATGTATGTAATAGGTGGACAGAACAGGTGGATGAGGTTGGTTAATGAGTCAACAGGTTGAGGAAACATAATATATATCAATGACTTTAACAATACAACAACTGCGTATTCCAGGCTCCATGCAAACTATCAATAGACGGCGTGCCTACAAAAAAGTCTAAAAAAAAAACACTTACAAATCCAAAACTGATCCCGGACTTCCCCCAGATCGCCTTCGATCTTTAATACTAAATGCTCCTATTGTTGATGATCTTGGTCTTAAATAAGATAGGTCATCCTCCTCCTCATCCTCTACATCTGAAGACGTCTCCCCCACCGGGCCCAAAGCCTTGGAGGAGTTGGATCTTGGAGAGCTTTTCCTTTTTATAAAATGATCAAAGGAGTTTGTCAAGGATTTTCGGGCTTTTGTAAAGATTTCTCCACCTCCTAGAAATTGATTTAGAAACTCGGAACGATTTTCAGTAGTGTCATGGACGTGGGCCGCTTGTTTAGCCTCAGCATGCACTCTCAACAGCATCATTAATAATTCATTTTGTTCACGAAGCGTTGTTCCTTCTAAAACTGCACCGTGGAATTTATGAAGTATCCCCGTCCGTTCTTCTTCAACAAGAGCATTCATATGGCGAAGGATTAAAATCTGAAGCCGCTCCTCACTTCCAACACCTGCAACAACAATACACGATTGGAGCCCTTCAAAGGGATGTATTTGTAACTCATATACCTACAGCATCAGCACAAAGCTGACGATACCAAGTCATAGGACAATGAGTACACTCGACTGGGCGTTCTTCTCCATTGGATGTAATTGAGGCTTGTTTTAACACTTGAACAAAATAAAAGAATTACATTTCATTTCATGGCTCAAATTTCATGGATACAAAAAAAACTGTTGAAAATAACAGCAAATCTCACTGTCTGTATATAATAAAGCTGTTACCTTTAATTATGTCAGAGGCAACGGAAGGAGATTCACATTTAAAGACGTAACCAACATGACCCCCACCCCCTCCTCCTTCTTTACAAATGAAACCAAAATGCTCTTTACACTCTAGGCCCTAGAATTTAGGAGATTTATTGTATTGCATTTATTTTGTAGCCCCCCCCCCTCCCTCATCACCTTATTACTGCTATTACCTGTGATATGTGGGATATATCTTTAAAACTTTTAGAAAATAAAATATTTTTATTCTCACTCGGGCTTATTATTTTCATCTCATTCCTTCCAACAATCAAGAGCATTGTTCTATTTGCTTCGGATATTTTCTAGAAACAAAAGCTTATCCTCAATATCTACTGTGAGGCTTATATTAAAGTGGGAACGTTACGGAATATTCCAGAGGTTGAGATGGGGTACTTCCGGTTGAAAGGGCACGAGAACGTGGTTGGACAGGAAGTGAAAGACTTTTATTATGAAGCTCCCCTCCACTTGGACATCTCTCCCGACCTCCACAATACCTTATGTCTTCCAGAGGATGAGGGATTGTGGCTTTAACAAGGACTTGATCCTCCAGAGGTTTGGAGGAAATGATTGGGATGGATGAGTCTCGTCCATGAGCTTGGAATTTGCCCAATGCCACATCAATGAATGAAAGGGGAGCTTTGGCCGCATTCATTTTAAGCTTCCCAACATACAGCACCTCAAAAGAAAGGGATGAGGGGGATATGGGGCTACTTCTGATGGATGAGAGGGAGCACATCACCTCAGAAACCTGGAGATAAGGGAACCATATTAACAAACCCCTTGTGACCTATTGTTTAAAACTTTTTTATATAAGGGCTAAAGGTTACCGAGTGTGACCTTCCCCAATTGGGGGTGGTTGATGATGATGATGCTATAGGGATTGTAATCATGGTAGGATGAAATAGCACATGAGTATGGGAGATTGCCAACAAAATGCTCGGGAATCAATCTATTCCCATATAGGTATGTGTAGCCATGAGTGTTTTTAGTTCAAGAGGCTCCATGTGAGGATGGGTTTTTGATGATTCAAAAGTTAGCCTCATCAATTTATGACTTACTTGTTGTTTGGATGATGCGGAGAATAGCCTGCAGTGTAAATATATTTCATTTGCTCTGATTATAATTGCTATCCCATCCTCCCCAAGGACCCTGACCCTTAAGGAATGAACAACATCCTTTAAAGAGGACTCAAACACGGGCTTCTCTTCTTTCATTGAGATGCAAAGGATCCTACCCCTTTTCACACATAGCACAACCTACATACAACAATCCTAACAATTAAACGACATTTCCATCCCTGGCTTCTTTACCTGGTTGGGTGTGGCAAATCGGAGGATCTCTGCAATCAACCAGGGCAGTACTTCCTTCCCATAAAAACATCTTGAATCCATCATGCATGATCCAATAAAATTCAAAATAAAATTTCCATCCATTCTTCTTCTTCTTCTTGTCCCTATTTCACTTTGGTCAGGGCTCTTCTCAGGGCTCACCAAGCAAATTAAAAGATTAACCCACCCATCAATTTATTTTAAAGATGATGAGGGGCTCACCTGGACATGTATTTATTTATAATAATCCAGCATAATGAGGCATTTAGTATAAAAGAACAATTAAGTTAGTCTATAGAGAAGAGTCAGAAGAGGATGCTAGTTTGTTTTCATACAAAACTCATACATGTACATGCATTTGTACTTCCAAATTATTTCATACAGATCCATCCAACCAACTACTGCTCCCATAACTGTTAGCATTGGAAGCAAGACCGAAACCCAAAACCGTTACAAATTGCTAAATAAATATGAGGAATGGGTGATTAAAAGATGGGATAGCATGAGGAGTGAGAGGATCAAAATAAATTCTAATTTCCCATCTAATACCTAATCTATGAAAAGGGTTGAAAAAGAAACTCAAGGCCGTTAGGGTCAATTCCATTCCCCTCATCTTGTGACAGATTGATTACATGTCAAAAAATATATATATGTATATGTAGTCAACTCATTTCCATATCAATCTCTCATTTAGATAAATTGCTCAACCTTCCATCCAAACCTCATTCATATTAATTAGAAAGCCCATTATGCTCACCTCCATTCTACGGAATAATCTAACTCAGCAGTCTCATAGAAGGATGTCATCATACCTGGTTAATCATCCAAATTATTCTTTCCTCAGGCAGTTGGGGATACAGGAAAACAATCCTGGAGTCTATGATGGAAGTTGGAAGGGATCTGGAGAGGTAAAAAGGAGACACCCCACCCCCAATTCCATTTTAATTGTTCTTAGATTATAAATTCCATCTCTCCTGCAAATCGTCAAGTTATAGCTTCCATCACTCAAGGGAATTTACAAGATTATGCTTCAACCGCCCAAGCCGCATCCTCTGCTTGGTCATCATGGGTTGAACTTCCAGCACCCAAACGGGGAGAAATTGTACGACAAATTGGAGACGCTTTGAGGTCAAAACTAACTCCTCTGGCTCAACTTGTGGCGCTGGAAATGGGGAAAATCCTTCCAGAAGCGCTGGGAGAGGTTCAAGAATACATTGATATTTGTGACTATGCTACTGGACTAAGTAGAATGTTGGAGGGAAAAATAATACCGTCAGAGCGTCCAGGACATGTGCTCATGGAGCAATGGAATCCATTGGGCGTTGTTGGAGTTATTTCCGCATTTAATTTCCCTGTTGCTGTCTATGGATGGAATAATGCAATTGCAATGGTAGTATAGCAATTGTGGGGAAGGCATTTTTCATCTTTTTTTCCAGGTTTGTGGAAATACGCTGATTTGGAAGCCCGCATCAACAACATCCCTTTGTGGAATCGCTACAACGAAAATTGTTGCTGGAGTTTTAGAGAAGAATGGTCTTCCAGGCTCCATTTGTTCCCTTGTTTGTGGAGATGGTAAGGTTGGGGCGGCAATGGCACAAGATCCAAAAATCCCACTAGTCTCATTTACTGGAAGCACTCCAGTTGGGAAAAGTGTGGCCCTTGCAGTTCAAGAAAGATTTGGAAAAGTTCTTTTAGAACTTGGAGGAAATAACGCTATAATTGTGGCAGAGGATGCGGACCTTGATATGGCGGTGAGCGCTTGGGGACCACATCTCAATGTCAGACCAGCTTAACAGACATTTATGACACTCTCTCAATAAATGTCAACATTTATGACGTTTATGACACACTCAAACAAATATAACAGCTATTCCATTGGGAAGTAATAAAGTTTGATCAATCCTTTAGGTGAGGGCTGCGGTATTTGCAACGGCTGGAACGGCTGGTCAAAGGTTTGTGCACTTTGCATGTGACATTGTTTGAAATAAACATTCCAAAGGTGTACAACAACCCGACGTCTTATATTGGATGCTACAATCTATGACGAGGTGGTATCCAGGTTGACCAAAGCGTATGAACAACTCCTCCCGAGGATTGGGGACCCCTTAAAAGATGGAGTACTTATTGGTCCAATGCATTCTCAAAGTGGGGTGGATGCCTACACCAAGAGGATTGAGGAAATTAAAAAAGCAGGTGGACAAATAGCCTTTGGGGGCAAAGTTGTTGAGGGATTATTTGTTGAGCCCACAATTGTGACGGGATTGAGCTACGACTCCGAGATTGTCAAGACGGAAACCTTTGCTCCCATCGTTTATTGTCTTAAGGTCAAAGGGGTTGATGAAGGGATCAAAGTAAATAATGTAGTTGAACAAGGCCTATCCTCCTCCCTTTTCACAAATAGCATCTCAAATATATTCAAAGTAAGGGCAGTTCACATGATTTAAGGCCCATATGATATTTGGATGACACTGATATTCCATTTGGATCTACAGTGGCTTGGACCTAAAGGCTCAGACTGTGGGATTGTGAATGTCAACATCCCAACAAATGGGGCTGAAATTGGAGGAGCCTTTGGAGGTGAAAAGGCAACAGGAGGGGGACGGGAAAGTGGATCCGACTCTTGGAAACAATACATGAGAAGATCAACCATAACAATTAACTACACCAAAGAATTACCTTTAGCTCAAGGAATTAAATTTGAGTAAAACATGTATCATCCAATGATCCTTGTTCACCCAAATGTTGATGCTTGATACAAAAGCATGGGACATGAAAGGGGATGAAGTATCAACAATAAAAAAGCCTGATAAATAATCATCTTTGTGCATGTGTACTTCTGTGGGTGTGGTGGTATTGGCTGTCAGATCAAAGCCCCAGTAATAAACTACACCAGACTAAAGAAACATCACCACATGCAGATTTCAGAGCAGTTTTGTTTAGATATGTTTGGTGATGATGTAATTAGGGGTCTCCCTCTAAACATTTATCTTGGTTTTTTTTGCAATATTTTACAATCACTGGTGTAGGTAGTGACGTTGTTGTTTATTGGGTGAAAAAGGACCATGCTCATCCCCTCTGATCATGACCCTTCATCATCTCATCCTAAAAATACTCAAGGTAATTTTACAGTCTCACACATTACATATATCCCAACTGCTGCCCCCCCCCCCGAATAATGGGGTATTCGGGGGGGGGGGGCTATAAGTCCCCTTTAGTTCCCTCCTTTTTTCTGATAAGGTCGTAGGTCAAGGGGGGGTGGTGGGTTAGGTTAAAATCCAAATATCGGGTTATGTCGGATGTTCGGGTTGTGTTTTTTTGTACATGGGTTCTCGAACTAAAATTAGTTGACTCCACCTCTCCTGCACCTCCATCCATATCCATCTCCTGGTGTGGTGGGTAAGAGGGTGTTTTAGGAACAAGTAAAAAGTGGAGTGTGGTGTGTATATGTGATGGAGCGTAAAAGCCGCTCCCCCAGCCTCACAAGAACCGTTAAGGCCAAAGGGGGTCTAAGGGGAGATCGAAAAAAGGAAAGATGGCTACTTACAAGAAAGACTTGGAGGTATATGCAGGATGCGGTTGGGAATTTATTACCCGAACCTCATCATTCTTCTTCCGGAGCAAGAAGGGCATCCGTTCCAACATCTATCATCCCTACTACTTCAGGAGGAGGACCTCCTTCTACCTCCTCCTCAACTGGAGGAGGAGGACTATACAAGTTTGTGGCACCATTTTCATTCCCATCCCATCGCCCGGGTGTTACCCCCACCACCACCTCTAATGTACACCCTTTAACACTAGCTCCTAAAGGGGACAAGGAATGGAGGAATCAATACCTCAATACGAACATTGATCCGGACAATATTCCACAAATTGAAGCACACTTTCAAGACGTTTGTAGCCAAGAGAAGGCTTATCTCCTATGGACTAAAAATAAGGCAAAGGGGCTCTCCGGCCCAGCACTCCGAACCATCAAGAAGCCCAACAGGAGGAAGGATGAAATTGAAGAAGAAAGTGGAGATGAGGAGGAAGAGGGAGGAGGTGAGGATAGTGCTCATCATCATCAACCCCCTCTTCCTCCTACTCCATCATCATCCTCCTCAATCTCAAGCTTCATACTTGGACCATCCTCCTCAAGGACGGCGGCCAGAGGTTGTCAAACAGACTTCCCAGAAGAGATCATAGCTAAACTGAAACTTGGATCTGTGCAAGTGCAAGGGGGTAAAAGTAGTACAAGTTCATCATCATTTGGGGGTCTTGGGGGGATTATCGGAGGGATTGGTGGGGGGGAAAGAGGAAGAAAGGAAAGTGGAGAAACAGATAAGAAATCTGAAGAGTCCGGCTACTCCTCCTCCTCCATCGGAGACACGGTCCTCAAGTATTTAAGGATCATGAGAAAAAACTCCAAGGCCTCAGATGCGGCAGCTAAAGAGAAGGAAGATCGGTTCAAAACCGTGAATTATGATCGTTCCCTAAGATACATTAAAAGTAAAAATGTAACGTTGGAAGAGGCCCTGGAACATGAGAAGAATAAGGCTTTAGGACTAAGTAATAAACCACCCCCCCTTTTACCCCCTACTTCATCACCAACAATAAAGGGGGGGAAAGTACGAGCTGGAGCCACCCCTACCACTAGTACTACTAGTACTCCCATTGAAGTGGAAGAAGTGGGAGTTCAAGCTGGAGAGAGTGTGGTCCAATATTTAAGGAAAATGTCGGATTCCACTTCTGAGTCCCCTCTTGCCTCCCTCTCCCCCAGATTATCTCTTGCAACGTCGGCAACGACGAGGAGCTCTTTTGATGCCTTTGGAGGGGATTCATCCGAATGGGAGGATGCCTGGGTTCAAGGGCTCCTTCAATACCAACAACTAAAACAAAGTCGTAAAAAGACGCCTCCCTCCGTGGTCAAATCCATTTTGTCCTCATCTTTTGGGGGACTGCGACGAAGTAGTAGTAATAAACCAGTGACGACGACGCCGACTACTACAACTTGTTCGCCCTCTACTACAACAACGTCATTACCCCCTACTACAAGTTCTAGTCCAAATTTATTAAGTTTGTTAAGTAGCACTCCTACAACGTACCGTAGTGACTCTGCAATTGGGGGAACAACCAAAGGGGCTAAACTTCCTTCCCCTTCTCTTTCAGGTTCGGCTAGAGAAATGCAAAAGTCCAAATCATCCTCCTCCGTCCTTCCAACAAACACCCCTTACACGCCCAACTCTAGGAAAATATTTAAAGGGGGCAGAAACAATAAAACAAGCCTTCCTACAGCACCACCCACAACCTGGGCACCCCAAGGGAAATGTAAATGGAGAAGTCCTGGAGGGAAAACAATTACCCTGGAGGCCACCAATTTGGGAACACTGAGTCAAGTGGAAAGGTTGGGACTACAGGAGGTTGCACTTGAGAAGCTAAAAGCAATGACGCTTGGGGTGGATATAAGGGTACCCAAAGGTGAGGAGGCTTGAGCTTTCAATAAAGGGACTTGACTACCTATCATTTTGATATAGAGAGGACAGGGAGAGAGAAGCCCAAACGAAGAGCTTATTTAATCAAAAAGAAATCACTCTCTGCTGGATTCTTTGATGGTTCTAAAGTTGAAGGAACAAATAAAGGTTCAATACTAATTTGTTTTCATTTCATAATTATTTCTCACAATGAAATATTTTAGATGGAAACGGTGGAGGGATGGTCTTTGGCATCCCCCTCTCTCAATGTGTCAATAATGATAGAGTAAGAGAGAAAAAAGGGAGTAGAACCAGTATTGATAAGGTTATTATCATCACAGTCATACCAATAAATAAATAAAATAAGAAATTAAATGATTTCCATATTTAGGGATCTATTGAGAGTATACAAACCCTCGCAGTACCTGCCATTGTTAAAGCTTGTGTGGAGCATTTAGAACATTATGGACTTCATACTACAGGAATATTCCGAGTGTCCACATCATTAAAAAGGATACGACAAGTAATGTGCCCCACTCCCCTTGTAGCCGAAAAATAATACCCATTTCACAATTGTATATAGCTAAGAGAAGAAATTGACACTGGAAAAGATGTACATTTCACCTCAGAACATAGTCCACATGATGTTGCAGCTCTTCTAAAAGAATTTTTAAGAGATCTTCCAGAACCATTGTTATCTCGAGAATTGTATCAACCGTTCCTTCGTACTCAAAGTAAATAGCTAATAATTAAAGATACCGTAGGAGAGGGACATATGCTTACCTCTTTTTATAGGGATACGGAATCGTAAACAACAACTTGAGTCCGTCCAGCATCTCATTCAATTATTACCATCAGCGAATAGAGACACACTTTCAACCCTTCTTACTCTATTCGCCAAAGTTGTTTCTCATGCAAATGACAGCAAGTCCAGTTCTGGGGAAATTCTTGCGGGGAATAAGATGGAAGGTTACTCACTAGCCACACTAATTGCACCAAACATACTTCCATGTATGGAGGCTCATCATGGCTCCTCGGATCACACCCTTACTAGGGAACGACGGGAAAGTATTGATGTGGTTAATTATCTGATTTCAAATTATGAAGCACTTTTTCATCTAACTCCTGATCTCTTACATGATGTATATTTACATTTAATGGATACTCAAGGAGAAGCTGTGGAAGGGGCACTAAGGCAAAGGACTGGAATCCAAGATGAGTAAGTCATACATACTCCAGTTCTCAATGACATGCTTTAATTATTGTTTTCTATTCCAGTCCAATACTATTGGATGAGGTTGAGACAAGTAGTGTGTTTGAAGGGAGTGAATGTGGGGATGGTGAAAGCGAAGTTGGACTTAGAAAAAGAGAAGATATACTTCATGAAGGTGCTGTAACAACGTCAACAAGGTAAACAAAAATGTCATTATACCATCATCATCATTTTCCTCATTTCTGTTGCTGCAGGATCCGTGGTTCTAGAAGAGATAGAGAAGGCAGTGGAGGAGAATCGGATAGCAGTCAAAGTACAAAAAGTGCGACAACAACACGTTGGTTTCACAGACGAGGAAGGGCTCCAGACAAAGCAAGAACTGCAAGTGATTCAAGCGAAAAAAAAGTTTTAAGAGAAATTGGATCTCATGCAATTGAAATGGGAAAAAGAGCAAATTCCTTGGATTCTGTTCATCCTGAAGGGAGCAAAGGGGGAGGAGACGAGGGGGGGCATAGTCTATTAAAAGTACCACATGAAGGACTTAGTAGGAGACAAAGTTCTCCAGTTTTAGAAAGTTCTGGGGTTATCACTGCTTCCCTTAAAATACCGGCAGGTAATTTCCAGCCCAACTCACCCCCCAAAAAGTTTACTAAATTCATCCATTGTTTCAGGCATGTTCCCAATTCCCTTAAGTCTTGAAGAAGGTGACATTCCATACATTGAAGAGGAACAAACTGAAGTAGAATCGCACAGAATTATATCAAGAGCAAGGTCAGCGTCCACGGATTCATCTGCAACTCCAATAAGTTCTCATCAACCATCATCAGAAGTATCTAGCCCTTTGGGGTTTTCACCTCCAACCTCACCCCCATATCATTATGACCTTTGTACATTCCCATATGAGGAAATGACTGCGTCAATGGTTTTATCTTCGGAACCCAAGGACAAGGGAAAAACAAAGGTCGTCTCATCATTATATCTTCAACCTGCAGCAAATGCACCAACACATACATCCACCTCAACTGCATCAGTTTATATAGGTAAGAAGGGATGGCTGATCAGGCTTCTTCTTCACGTATTATGCTTTTTCTTTCAATTTGTGTTAGGAGAGGGAAGAGGAAGGGAAACAAAAGGAGCAAATATTGGAGCCCTTATAAAATCAAAGACAGCAGATTTTGAAAAACTTAAAGGTTCTCATCATACTTCCATTGCTCCTAAAATGAGACTTCGGTCTCAAGAAAACATTGTTCTAAAACAACAATTTTTACTACGTCAACAACAGCAACAGCCAACTCAACCATCTTCTGGTGGTTCATCTTCAGGAGGAGGGGGAGGAGCTTCAGGCGGAAGGGAAATAAGCAGTGGAAAATCATGGAAACGTTCTGAGATTATATCTAGTCGTCATGAAAAAGAAAAGAGAGAAGATCTCTAAATTTATTCAATTATTTATTTTTTAAAATAAAAACGCTTTACTACAAAGTTAAATGGAGCAGGTTGAAATGTGGGGCCCCGCAATGGCACTAACTTAGGATCAACATGACCTGGTACTGTGGACAATCTAAAGTTTTCAACAATATGAGACAAATAATTGCAAAGAAGTTTAGAGCCGTTTAACTCATGGCCGAAAAATCTTTTTGGATCAAAAGACTCTGGATCAATCCACTGCTTTGTATTGTGATTGTTGTAGTACAAATTGACCAAAAGCCGTTTACCATCATTTCTTGTAATTGGGAAAATTGGCCACAATGAGGAAACCATTCTTTCCACCTCTTTCACAATGTATTCCACTGCCTTTGGGTCCTCTCGCATGTTTTCTTGCAATTCAGGATGTAAGATAAGGTAAAGTATGGCGTAAGATAAAAGATGACCAAACTTTGTGTCTTCCATTCCAATCCCAAAAAGATAAAAGTACCATATTGAAGTTTTTGTCCATATTTTGTCTCCCTTTCTCAGTTCTTGAGGATCAAGTAATTGTGAAATTGTAGAGCTGTGAATTACACAACTTATTCCATCTCCCATTAAGCTTTTTAATTGTGCAATTAAATTTATTGGAGAAGAAGTTGGGGACGGATGAGTTGGGCATGAGAACGAGTCCAAGTCACACACGAGTTCTTTAGGGAAAAATACGAAATTAAGCGTTTTTTATAATTGTTTATTGAGTTACCAAAATGAAAGAGCCTAAAGGGTCGTCCTCCATTGTTCAAAGATATTTTATTAAGTATTTCAAAGGGTTCTAGAAAAACTAGGGGAAGGATCCATCTAATTAAATACAATATGGTTAATACTGAAATAGCAGCTAGGATCCACATATTTATATCTTATCACTAATAAGAAGATAAGCATAAGGTAAACAGCGGGAGGAATGATTTTATTATCAAAAAAAAAGAGTTTGACAATATATAATATTGAAGCATGTAATAATACGACAGTGACCAGCGGTCTTATAGATTCTTGAATAAGGGAGCCTTCAGAACAAACCATCTTCTCCTCCAGCTATATCACTATTACTCTCAAGTGTATCTTCAGCATCCGCATCCACTTCCTCAATGTCTTCAGCTCTTTCAGTTGTAGTAGCAGCTTCAGCAGCAGCAGCGGCTTCTGCTGCTGTTACTACAGTAGTAGCAGTCGTAGAAGCACCACTCGAGTTTTTAGGGAGAGCAACATACTTTCTTTCGTTAATAGTCACAACTGATTGGGCATAGCGTTGGAATTTTGGTGATATGAATGGCTTCTTTGGAGAAATTCTGCCAGAATCTCCGTCTACTCGAAAAATATTAGAGTTTCGGAAGCCTTCGATCCCAACCATGTGGAAAGGTTTGAGACCTTGATGATTCACTCGTGGTCTAATGAGTGGAAATTGGCTACCGCGCTTTATTACCATGCCTCCTCTTGGGGGAGGGGCTCGCATTGGTCCTGGTCCCATTGGGCGACGAATTCCACCTCGACCACCTAAGAAGCACAGAGAAAAGAGTGACATTTAATATGCAGCATCTTTCTAGATTACACATTGTGTGTTGTTTAGTAGTTTAATTACAAAATAAACCAGCAACGTGCAGATAAATTGACTCACCTGAAAGAGGTTGAAGACGTGGGACTAGAGGGATCTGAGCCCTTTGTCGAGGTGGCATTGATGAGATCGGTGTTATTGTTACACTTCGACTGTTTAGTTGAGGAACTACAATTCTTCCAGGTGGTCTTCCTCTACCCCTTAAACTACCCCTCATATCCGCCATTCCAGGTCGCATTAATGGTGGTGGCTGATTCATATTGAGCCGAGGCATCCCTGAATATTGTTGCTGTTGTAATCCTGGAACTTTAACAAGTCGTCGTATCCCTCCACCCATCCCTCCTCTTCTAAGTTGAATCAATGGAGGTGGTGATGATCGTTTTATCATACGAAACTGTGATGGTTGTTGCTGTCCTAAAGATTGCTTCAGCATGCTATTCCCACTTGAGTTTCCACTACTGTTTCCACCTCCCATAGATTCTTCATTTTCACAGTTCTATAGATATAATTACAATCAAACTTCCTTTAAGAAGAGCAACAAATAGTAAAGTATTAGTACTGATACTAACCGAGCACAAAAAGTTCCTATAGCTTTGATTTGGCAGTCCCAAACACACCGGATGATACAGACACAGACAATGTTTACACTGAAGTGTTGGAATTTCACCAGTCTGCCCTGGACAACGGATAGAACAAGGAAGAAGTTCTCCTTTGGATTCATTAGTAAACCCTCTATGTGGTGGATAGAATCCTTGAGTAAGTGCAGAGATTCCAAACATTGGGCCTTCATATTCAAGATTATCATTCATCTTTGGGGGTCGACCACGTTTTGCACGGAATTCTTCAAGCATTTGTTCTCCGCTTTTTTCTTGCAAGTCTCTATATTTCGGTGGTAACATTCCCATCTCCATTCGTTCTTCCCTGAAATGAGCCGCACACAAAACAATTTAAATAAATTTCAAACAAATATAAAAAAGTATTTAATTGAAGGCTTACGGTTCATATTGACTCTTTTGATTCATCTTTGCGCGTTTTGTTTGTGTTGGTTCCGGAAATTCTGCTGTTGCATAGCGCTTTGGTGGTTGAATAGATCGACGACCTCCAGCTCGGACAATTTTTGGTTCTTCAACTTCACTACTTCCATTTGGCCCAGCATCATCCTCCTATTTCATTTTGTTTTTTAATCAGCAATCCATAATCAATTTGTAAATCCTGCTTTTTTAACCATACCTTTGGAGGAGGTGGTTTTTGCACATTTTTTTGTGGATTCAACCCTCTTCCGCCTTGAGCAGCTCTAACAGTCTCTTGTTCCGGATCATATGAAATCCTTGCCTTAGCAAATGAGAAATTTTCCACACCCAATGACATTTCTGGATGTTTCCCCAAGTATACAGCCAACTGTTTTGATGACCTATACTTTGCTCCATCAGGTGCAAAGTAATAGACATCTCCCAACTTTTTTGATGCTCCCCCACCATGTGAACGTATCACAATCTCCCTTTTCCATCCTATAAACAGAATAAAGGACAACATTACAACGTTTCACCTTACAGCTCTTTTCTTTTTCAATAGTCTCATGATTATTATTATTATTATTATTATTATTAGCATTATTATTATTAGCATTATTAGTACTACCTCTTTCCAATGGAATCAACAACACCTTCAACTTTTCTGGAGAATAGGCTTTATCAGCCGGCGTTATCTGTTTAGCGATCCCCAACTCTTTCACTACATTTGTTTTTAGGGGGATTGTTGGAGCCCCAGTTAAGGGCTCTGAAGGGTCCATCACCCTCATCCTTATCTCAGGCCCACCAGATTTAACAACAAGTCTTGAAAGTGGAACAATCACGGAGCCTTTAACATCCTTTAACAGCTCCTCATTCCATTTGTACATTGCACCCTCAATTTCTTGAACAATTTCAAACAACATCCCACTCTTTGTATCAATCACAGGAAAGAAATAGTCCTGATAAGCGGAAGAAAATCCTCCAAAGCCCATTTTAACGTTGGCTTCATCCTCATACCCAAGGCTGGGGTCAAATAATGAGAATGAATCAGATGGGAGTGGTCCATTCATTAGTCCTTCCTGTCCCGTCAAGGGTCCTGGAACCGGGGGTGAAGAAGAACCACCCTTTACCTTCAAACAAAGGAATGGAATATTTTAATAGTCCTTAGAGGGGGGGGCTGAATAATTAAATATCTTACCTCAATCCTCTCCATATAATAGAGTGTCTAGCGTTGTGCGCCGTTAGAATGAATGATATATATTATATTTAAATGGCGTGGTGGAGGAGTCGCCGTGGTCTTATTCCTAATAAACCCAAGCTGAGCGGTTCCACAAAGTTCTCCTTCCCTGTTTTTTGTGATTCGCTTCTCTCTCCTCCACAATTGAGAAAAACAAGATGTTTTGAATCTTGTCAATCCTTGAATGGAAGCTCCAAGGGTCGAATGAGCACTTATCATTTGTTTGTGGTGATGAGAGGGGGTGTGGTTTGAAGGGAGCTTGGGCAATGTAATATATGGATGAGCTCTTGTTGGACGAGGCACTCTCTTGGACACTGATGGTGGATGGGGAACATTGAGAATATTTGGGATCATATAACAAGATGCAGGTTACCCGCTTTGGCTTTGGTTGGAGAGGTTGCTGAGAGGTGTTGGAGGTGTGGAATTAAAACAAAGGGACGGTCACCATGGTCTTTCTACATTTCCCTTCAAAGTACACGGATGAGGAGGCCATATTGCTGGCAAAATACACCAAACTTAGGAAAAAAGTAGAGTTGTAACTACTTGGTGGGAGGGGGAGTTGATTGTTTCTTTTTTTGTACTTAGAAAAAGGCACTGGAGCAAATGAAGATTCCAAATCGACCAGAACCGGAAAAGACGACTTTGAAACGACCCTTGGATCCCAAAGATGCCAAGGAATTTGCCAAGAAGATGATACAAAGTGGGAAAGTGGCGTTACCCTTTAAACAAACGATTGAAAAGAAAGTTGTGTTCAAACGTCCGAGGACGTTGGAGAGGAAGATATTGTCTACAGGTCGGAGTGAAGGGCATGGAGGATTGACGCCAGGATACAATGCAAATTATCCGGTAGGAGAGTTCCCAGCTTTTGAACCCTTTACACCAGCACCGGATGCAATGACGAATCTTCATGTTTTACGATTTAATAAATCTCCAACTTCTTCACCCCTTAAAAAGAAGATGAAAGAGGAGCCAAACTCCCTTGAGACAAAGAAGCCCAAAATAGGTCCTACCATTTATATTCAAGCCCATGGCATCAGTGAAGATATTTTGAGAGATCATTTTGGAAAATTCGGCAAGATCATAAATATCAAAGTGAATAATCCTTCTGTGGGATTTATAACATTTGATAAAATTGATTCCGCAGAGCTTGGAGTACAGGAGGTAAGAGTGCAATGTTTATTCCATCCTCTCATAATAAAATAATATATTTGCTACAGATGAATGGAACAACGTTTGAAGAAATATCTTATGAAGTTCAATTTGCTTTCCGACAACCAAATATCACACAACTTATAAATGATGCTTCAGCCTCCGCAACTTGGACGGCAATTGCTACAAGTCATTCACAGAAGAGTAATCATCAGGATCGGAGATCACAGGTTGTATATGAAGACCCTTGAAATGCCCCAATCCCCAGTGGAACAATGTAGCAAAAAAAAGAGCTTCTAGTTTCTATTTTTGTAATTTGTTGTAAGAAACATATGGAACTGGGGACCGGGGCGGTCTTGGTGTCATTTCCCTTTATTATTCCTCTTCCCCAAACAATCCATTTAATTAATGGAGTAATTTGTTGGGGTTTGTTTGTTACATATTTTTTTGGGTGTTTATCTTCAGGAGAAGAAAAAGAAGAGTAAGAAATCACATCGACATTCAGGTAAATCTAAAGTTGAAGTTTCCATTTGGACTGCTCAAGTGGCTTTTTAATTAAAGTACATTAAAATCTTCACTTTTTCAATAAAATGTTTTCAAAATTATATAAACAGACATTTTGCTCCTAAGTAGTGATCGTAGTATTATGACTAGTGTAGAGGAGGGCTAATCAGTCTCCATTTGTATGCGTCGACAATTCTTCTGAGGATGACTCGTACTCTATGAGTTCGACATGAGTGAAGGGAAAATGCCCTTTCTATAAAGACAAATTATTTTGCTTATTTTTTTGTACAATCATTTTCTCACCCTGCCGGGCTTTCCCCCTTCAAGTACAAGCTGGCCCTCCCACTGGCCGCTAATATTTATTTTGGTGACCCGTATTATATCTCCCACCTCTAATTTTAGAGCTGTATCATCATAGGCATTGGGAACTCGAGCCTGTTTAACTCGAGCATACGTATCCTTATTGGGCTATTATTCATAATCTCATTAGTTGTGAGGATTTGATTACTATGTAAGTGTACTACCTCTGGGAATGGCCTTCTTGGGGAAGGATTGGAATGATTATCCAATGGTGGTACTGGAGAACTTGTTGGAGCAGCCTCTGAGGAAGACGACAATCTATCATCTTGAGTTGTATGAGGTTTCACATAGGGTACAGGAATAGCCCCTACTCGTCCCAAACCATTTCTAGCCGTCCACCATTGCTCCTCATCTTTCCTTATAACGGTTAGGATTTCACCCTTTTTAAAGGGCAAATCCTCTGGATCATTCCCATCAAAATCATGCTTCCCAACAACTTTTTCAAGTCGACGTGTAGCTGGACGCACCAAGGGCGTTGTGTCTAGATAATGCAATTTATAAAATGATAAAAGAGCTGGAAGATCGGGAAATGATCGGTCCCCTATCCTATATCTTGGTTGATTTCCTTCTTCATTAACTTTATTGATAATGTAGTGGCACACCTTGCAGTCTTCCCTATCAACAAACAGGATTTTATGACTCAAAACACAAACGTTGCTAAAATCTATAGATGTTACTTGACACAAAGTACATAGTCTCCAGGTATTGATGATGAATCTCGAACAAGGAAAACTCCACCATCCCTTTCAGACATTAAAAGATCAGTCGCATCTTGTCTGGAGATGCGACCAAAATACCAACTGAAAAATAAACATTTAATTATTAGCTCCTCTCTCTCTATTTGTTGTTACCTTCGTCTATCGTTTGGTTCGAAGCTCATTTTACTTGATTTAAAAATTCATATTATATGATTAACTAAAAAGTCTGAAGGGTCCATGTGATTATCTTTTTAAAAAAAACTACCAAATGTTGAGTTTGGATGGCCTCTGCATATGTCAAGTTGTGAAGTAGATGAGAACTGAGAAACCCTCCTTTCCTCTCCTATTATATAAAACACCAAATATGTCCTTTCATTTCATAGGGCTTTTCCTTTTTTTATTTAAAAAATAATAAAAATAATACTAATACTAATAATAATAATAATAATAATAATAATAAAAATAATAATAAAAATAATAATAATAAAGCTCAGGCCCCTCAGAGCCTTGCAAATGAGTGAGGAATGGAAGTGATATTACATTGAATTGAGTTCCGCATGGTATGCCCTGTGCTGTTTGGGCTGTTGGACTAGTGAAAAGCCTTTCTTGAGTCACCCTCACGTTACACGTAATTGTGTACAACGAACTAAGCTGACGTCATTCAACTCATCAACATTTCTCTTGACCACTTTTGGAGACACACCAACCTCTTGATATTTTATTGAAGAAGAGGGTAAAATAGTTTTGTATTTCAAAGGCCCTTACAAGTCCCCCCCTTTTGTTGGATTGAATGATAAGAAGGGATATAGAAGGGTAGAAGGAGTGTAATTGTGGATGGTCTCAGAAGCGCCCCCTTTGCCCAATCTCCAATATATTTGAAATCAACAACCATCGTCCTATTCCTCCTTTTCTCCTCTAGAACAAGTGTAGAGGAAAGTGTGGGATTATAGGAATCAACCACTCCCCCCACCCTTCGTGTGCGGAATCTTAGAAAAGGTAATACAATTGAAACGACGGTGACGGAAGACAGAGCCCCATCACTCCTCGAACAGGTAAACAATGGAATATTTTTGATCTATTGTGAAAGATGGATTTGCTTTGGGTTCAGGGGGAGGAGCAGAGGAAGGAGGATGAAGGGCTACTAATAATGCCTCCATCAAATAATGAACCAACAACAACAACAGGTAATGGGGAGGAAGCATGTTTCAAGGGAGAGTAGTTTTGATCATAAATATTGAGTTATTGGTGTTACCTTCATTGTTGTTGTTGTTGTATGTTGCAGATGATGTGGAGGGAAGGGAGGGAGAGGATTTGGTGACGACAACTACGACTGAGGAACCACCCATTGAGAGCCCTTTCAAAAAACGACATGCTACTGATGAACCACCAGTAGATGTTTCCCCAAGGAAACGCCATAAACGCCATTCCGGCGGATCTCACGACTACAAGTAAAAGATGTTTGGGGATTTGGGAGGATGAGGATATTCAAGGGTTTATTATTTTTTTGGTTGCAGGATCTCAAAACACCGGCCCATTCCATCTTATCCTAAAGAGCACCCATTTTGCATGCCGGGTGGGGTTAGGCTAAGTGAATTGCCGGATGAACTCATTAGAAAACTTCCTTTCCGCTCATATCTTAGTAATCTGAGATACAAACGGTTTTTAAAGGTTGAGCAACATCCCAATGGGGGTGCTTGGATACTAAGAGCTTCTCAACATGAGTTTCAACACTTGAATCCAACGGATCAGTTGAAATTTGCCCATGAGTTTTTTCGTGTTGCTTATTCTGAGGATTCAAAGGGTTGGGCACATTTTGTAATGGGGATTGTGGCGGATGGGGCCCGCTATATGCCGGATTTATTGGATTATATGGCTGAACTTAGTCCAAGCATGACGGTCAAAGCTGGACATCTCACCATCCCTTCAAACATTCATACATCTACCATGGCCCAGTATAGGGAACAAGTGAGGGAAAATTATGGGGTTGGAACATACAGATTTGGACCCCTTCATCAGCTATCACTTGTTGGAACGGTTCATGAGGAGAGTGGGGGATATTTCCCTAAATTTCTTTCTCTCTTGGAGGACAGCCCCTTTTTAAAACTCACAATGCCCTGGGGTGCACTCACCATTTGCCATGGGGAGGACCCTAAAAACTCCAATGATGGTCCAATCATGTGGGTACGACCTGGAGAGCAGATGGTTCCAACCCAGGCTGGTCGGGGAGGAAGGAAACGAAATAAAGAGGTGGAATCCCTCAAGTGTCGGTATACTGAAGGACGAGAGTTGTTATTTGAAGACAGAACCAAAGCACATGCGGATCATGTGGGCCATGGATTAGAAAGAATAACATCTGCGGCGGTGGGGGTTTTAAAAGCAGTCCATTGTGGGGAGCCTTATGTGGGAAATCGTATTACAAAAGACGTGGTGGCCTTCCATTCCACTGATTTTGCGCAATTGACGGATCAGCTTCAATTAGATCTACATGAGCCTCCAATATCACAATGTGTCCAGTGGGTGGAGGAAGCTAAATTAAATGCTTTAAGAAGAGATGGGATAAGATATGCTAAAATAGCTCTCCAAGATAATGACATATACTTCCTACCAAGAAATATTATTCATCAGTTTAGAACTGTTTCTGCCGTCACTTCAATTGGTAAGTAACTTTTTGGGGGGTGGATGACGATTGTGTACTAGATTTTTACAAAACAATCTTATTTTTGTTGCATACAGCTTGGCACGTTCGATTAAAGCAATATTATCCTATGCCAGTATTGGAAGCTCAAGTGGTGGACTCATCAACGTCCCTTCAGGGCATTAAAATCACATCTTGCTCACCAAGAAAACACAAACATCATAAACGACACGATTCTGGTTCCTCATCATCCCATCGACATAAAAGTAAAGAGAGACATAAGTACTTTATTAGCAATCCTGAAAAAGTGGAAGAAAAAGATCATGTACAAATAAAAAAGGTAAATTGCAAATATCTCTGATTACGCTGATGTCGTGTATTGGACTTCATGTTATTTGTTCAAATTTATATTCTTTGCGGAAATTAATCAATTTTTTATTTTTTATTTTTTAGGAATGGGCTGAAACAGAGGAGAATAAGGTTGACGAAAAAGAGAATATATGTGGAATGAACGAAGGCGTTGAAGAAGAAGAGAAAGTTGTGGATCCACCATGCCCTCCTCAAGATCACCATCAAGACACTGGAGAAGAGCAAAGAAGAGTGGAAAAACAACTTAGGAAAGAAAAGGAAGAAAGACGAAGAGAGCGTGAGAGAAGACGAGAAAAAGAGCAAAGACGAAGGGATAGATCTCGTGAACGAAGGCATAAGGAAAGGTAGTAAAAATGAAAATATTTTCATTTCCACTTCAATTTTATTCTTTTTGTTTCATAGGAAAGAACAGGAGGTTAACAAAGAGGAGAATGTTAGCGGCACCCGGTCACTTCCTACCACCCCGGTAAAACGTGAAGAGAGTAGTAGATTGCCAATTTGTCCTGGTAGTGCACCACCAAAAAGTCAACCTGGTCCAGATGAAATAATTTTGAAGAAAAATGGTTCAAATGTTATAAGAAAGATTGTCCCAGCTTCAGGCTCTGCAGATTTATTATCATCAATCATGAGCCAAATGATTACACTAAAAAAGTCAACAGAATAATAAGGCAATCAAATAAGATTCATATTTACATATGAATAGTCAAGCAAAAAAATCTCTCTTTTGTATCTCCTACATTTCTTATCAATAAACTTAATCTTGTAAGTAGATTTGTACATGTACAAATCCCTTACGAGAATTCTCATGCAAACAAACATCCAAGAATTTTAAATATTTAAATCAAGGAATTTCCAATTTAAACTCGCCAATTTTGGTTTTATTTACACAAGATTCAAATCAAAATTTAGGTTTGCATTAGTTTATCCATAGGTCGGATAAGCACCAGGGTAACCAGGATAAGGTCCAGGGTAGCCTCCGGGATAAGGTCCAGGGTAACCTCCGGGATAAGGTCCAGGATAGCCTCCGGGATAAGGTCCAGGATAGCCTCCGGGATAAGGTCCAGGATAGCCTCCGGGATAAGGTCCAGGAT